>JZKD02S1770062.1:352578-385454 GCA_000966675.3 Picea glauca
AACATGTAATGATGCATATAATGCATTGACATTATGGGTACTTTTTCATCTGATAATATACACAAGGCTATTTCTATGGCTTGTATATATCTGTGAATGTAATTTTGTTATACACGTTATGATAATTTCAACTTCTCTTATAAGACTTGGTATATATTGATTCAATACTCCTTGATTCAAGACGTGAGAATGCAAGTAAGACCTAGTGCCTTGTGCTTGGGCTATGGAGTCTAGGAAACAAATAGAACTTGAATATGCAATATGCAACTTCCAAAATCTTGTGACATGATATATGCAACTTTGAAAGTGTTGTGACATGTGACATGTGGAAAGCATCTTTTCCAAGCAATGTGCAAACTTTAAACTTGGTGCAACATGCAAAAGTAATTTTTTGGGAAGATGCAATAATACGTTTTAAGGATTAAACATGAGGGGTTGGAAATGGCCATGCCAAACATTTTATAATATTTTTTCAAAGCATTACCCTTATTTTCATTGTGTCTCACGTGACAAAGAAACAAAATCACATTTCCATTGTCAATTTATATGTGGAGGGTTATTCAAGGTTTCAAGACTTTCTTTATATTTCCCTACTTTAATCCTCTCATGGTCATGTTAATCCATATAGAGGTCCATGATATAAACACTAATTGTTATAATGTTGACATAAATTCCAATCTTCACTTTGTCGATTAGAGGGCACAATTTTGGCAACAATTTAATGTTTTTAGTTCCATGAAATTAATTTTTTTTCTTTAACAACATTAAGGATTAAACATGAGGGGTTGGAAATGGCGATGTCAAACATTTACTCTTTCACACATGTGCATCATCTCAATCTTCATGTTTACAATATGTGGAGGGTTATTCAAGGTTTCAAGACTTTCTTCATATTTTCCTACTTTAATTTTCTTATGGTCATGTTAATCCATATAGAGGTTCATGATATAAACACTCATTGTTATAATGATGACATAAATTCAAATCTTCACTTTGTCGATTAGAGGGAACAATAATGGCAACAATGAGAGAGTTTTGACCATATGTCAACTAATTTGTCCCTTTAAAAAAAATTCATTGATGTGAAAGGGAGCACTGTGTCTATGAGAAAAGACCCAGTTTATCCCCCACATATATTCAATAAGGTGTGTGGGATAAACACACCTTCAAAACAAAACAAAAAATCACTCCAAGTGAATTTGTTTCATAACTCCAAACCATCTGCATCATTGGAGTTTCCTTCACAATATTTTTTCTCAATGATATTACAAGAAAATTCAATGGGTTGACCCAGTTTTGTGTTTACATTGTCCCTATTGACGTTTGGATGGAGAAATTTTGTGGAGAGGTGAGTCAACCTTGGTATAGTTTGGGATTTCTACTTCATAGATATTACCTTACCTAGGTTCCAGACTTGAGAGTGAGTTAGATTATTATTGATACCCACTTGATGCTTGGAATATCCGTGTTCTGGATGATAACCAAACACAAGGGAAGGTTTCCAAATGTTGGTAAGCTCCTTGAATGGTTGATTTGGATATTTTATTCCACCTAATAGAAACATCCCTTAGTTATCCAATAGGGTAGGCATGAATATGATCTTTGAGCAGTTGTTAGAATTATTTTTTTCCTTCCATTCATGTTTTCATTTCTTTTGTGTGTTTATTTTCATGCATTGCCTAATTTTATTGATGCATTTGATTTTCCTTAGAATAATTTCTTGCACGTGTTTTCCTGCTTTACTTTCATGTTTATATTTGGTGAAGTTTATTTTATTTGTGCCAAGTATTTTTTTATTTCTAACTAGGGTGGTAGATTCACCCCAATTTTTTTTTTTCATTTGACAAGTTATATGTTGTGTAGGTCACAGGTCTATAGATATTATGGAGTTCTCATACATTCTCACACATAGTGCATGTCCACAAGTAGGAGCCAGATGTTACCCCATGAGGGGTGACACATTTTTGGATACGCTAGCAAGGGTTTCAAGTTGTTTCTTGCAGGATGTGTCATTCTCATATTCCCTAGATTTAGATAGAGTTCTTCTTGATCTCCACCAAAAACATGATCGTGCTAGCTCAACTATGGAGTAGCTCACTTTCATGCCAACTCCTCAGATGATAGATGCATTTTTGTATGGTATGGCATGGTTCCTATTTTCTTCATTTGACATTCCATGTGTCAATACTTTTTCGGAAACGATGATGTAACTTATTATCTCATCATAAAGTGGTAAACACCTAATGATTGCCTAGTAGCATTTCATAACATTACATGGTTTTATGAATTTCCTTGTAGTACCTTGGGGAACATGTTTTATGTTAGAAGTGTTTCATATCTTGGATTAACCTATACCATTGGGTTATTCGGATAGATATCATTATTCATATCCCAACCATGCTAATAATTTTCCAAATCCTGAGTGTTATTCATTCCATCCAACTCCATGATGCTACATTGGGATCCCTGTAGTCATATATGATCATTATATCTACATACATTGGGATCCATACCATTTTCCTTGGGATTCATGTCACCACATTGGGATCCATGATAGTGCATAAATCCATGAGAGGGTTACCATGTCACCACACATGCCACATGGGCCACTGAAATTCATTATCCTTTATCAATTGGACGTTTCATTCACACTTATGCATTATTTATCTCTCCGTGGACCCCACATGGGAGTTATTAATGCATTGGAGGAGTTGGTTACAAATTATGGAGGTGTTTATAGGTTGTTATTTGGACCTTGTGATGATGTGGCATGCTTTATTTTGATCTACTTGAGAAGCACCCACCTAAAGGAGGCCACACATGCCATTTATATTGACTTTTTTACTTGGATCGCTCACACATGTGAGAGGTAATGTCATCTTCTTGACTTTGTTATTCCAGACTTGGACCTTTCCATCATTTGAGGGAGTTGGTTGGATGATATTTGGAAGTATTTGGACAATGTTGACTTAGATTAGAGGCAGAACATCATAAAGTATAAGAAGTGATTTGAATCTTATGTTTTTGTGGGAACTACACTCGTTCACATATATGCCAAATGTGGGAATGTTAACATTGACCACAAACTATTAGAAATAATGCCTAATGGTGTGTCATGGAATTCAAACAAATTTTCTTGTTATTTATAGAAAAGCACTACCATGAAACAATGATATTCTTCTATGAAATGCAATTCCAAGGAATAAAATCTAGCTCAATCACCATTGTTGGTGAATGGTGTTTTGTTGTGCACTACCATTTATTGGCCCTAAAACAAGGCAATGCAACTTTTTCCTTTAACAATCTACAATTAACAGAGAAATAAACACCTTACATGTAACTTGGAGAAGGTTCATTAATCCATTGTCCATGATACTTGTATTCATTCCCACCGATTCCTTTGAATACTTACCCACCAACATTTACATCAAACAACATATCTAGTGAGAAGGAATTATCCGCAAAGATGAAATACAAGTAGGGACTCCAAGATAAATCCTTAGAGGGGGATTTCAATGAAGCAAGGTAGGAATATAATAACCTGTGACTCTAGGAAGATAAAGGTCCATGAGCATACAATGCACACATCATTGCAAATTTTGATAAATGGGTAGTAGAAAAAAATGTCAAAGAGAATAAGGTAAATGATCATGAGAAAATGTAAGAAATGTCACTTTTAATGGACAACGTTTCCACTCAAGAGTTGAAGGAAAAGAGACAAAATGCAATTTGAGGAAGACAATCATATATCTCACTATAAGAAGAGGTAGAGCATCATAAATTATAAGAGGTGAAAGTACACAAATCGTATCTCTCACAATTTCAAAATTGACAACCATTGTCAATTTAATCTCCATGTTGATCTTATTGAACACATCATGCAATGCCACCTTGTATTAGTTTTGAGTCATCTCGTAATCCAATGTTGCATCAAAATTCATTTGCAATGAAATCCACAAAAATTGATTACCATATGATTTGATATGCATATGATAAAAATGAATAAAATATAAGAACTCAATAAAAACTTGATTATAAACTACTTAAGGGTCGAGTTCACTAATTGGCTCATGATATGGCACTTTTGTTACTACCTTGAACTTCTCTTGGCTTTGATAATTCTTTATTATCTATTGAAAAGTACAACCATGAGGTGGAAGCTCATATGACCTCTACACCCGTCCCCACATCACTCTCACACTACTACATAAAAGGTCATTAGTGATGGTCATGCCTATGATGGGCCTTAAAGGGTCATAGCCAAAGGAATTTACAATGATGGTTATTAAAGGATAGTCACCATAAGTGGATTTGACAACAATTTCTAAAGGGCCATTTCCATAAGTGGCTTTGGTGACTAGAACACTAATGGGACTTCTAGAATCATTGCCAATTCATGTTTTGGAAAGTAAATTAGAAACAATATTTATAATCCCATCACCAATTCCTAAATTAGTTATTAAACTTGGCAATGGTCCCCCAATGCTCATCTTCAAAAACTCCCTCAAATAATGGAATTGATCACTAACCACCAGTAACGATATTGACCTAATGATAATGATCGTCACCAAATATCTTAATATAATGGAAACTGTCATTGACCATCACCAAGGATATTGACCAATGAGAATGAATATAATAAAACGAGTCATTAGGAAAGTAGATATGTTACTATGGTTATTTATATTGAATTTTATTATTATTATAGTATTTATATTTATTTTCAATTGAATTGAGGGATATTGTGGTTGTCTACTTAATATTGGAATTAATTTTTTTAATAGAAATTATGGATAAATTTCGTTGTGTGTAATTTCATAGGGGGTTGTATCCTAACATCAACATACA
Organism: Picea glauca; assembly: GCA_000966675.3. Taxonomy (NCBI): domain Eukaryota; kingdom Viridiplantae; phylum Streptophyta; class Pinopsida; order Pinales; family Pinaceae; genus Picea; species Picea glauca. The sequence goes on from JZKD02S1770062.1 coordinate 357,427, forward strand.
TATCTAAAGAGAAAAAATACATGAGCATGTCTTCTATCTAAAGTAAGTCTTACTTTGAAATCTTGTAAGTTGTAGTTAAATATGAAGAAGGATGACTTCACCAATAAAACACTTCATTCTTCGAGATTCGTGGTTGGAGGAGCCTAGTGGAAGATACTCCTAGTGAAGGCTTAGATCATAAAGTCACAAGAAATAATAGTGAACCTCACAAAGGTAAGAATTTTTTTTGGAGCCTATCACATTAGACCCACTTCATAAAGTGTCCATTTTGAATAAGTGTTTCCATAATTTTTCCAAAACATTTTACCCCAACCTCCATTTTGCGTATTTTTTGGATTGTCATAAATATCTTCAAGAAATCTATAACATTTATATTATACATTTAAATGTTTCTACACAAATCCTTTTGGATTTGCAAAATAAGAAAGGAAATATTTTGACACTAAACTAGTAATTTTTCCATAATGTTTTGGTCTAAACTTCATTTGGAATGCTCTTTGGATTGTTGGAAATATCTTAAATATACCTAAAACTTTATGTTATAACTTTTGATGATTTCCAATAAATTATTTCTTATTTACAAAAGTATATAAATTTATCTTTTCACACATGTCAAAAACATGTTTTTTTACTATTTAAAAAATATGAAACAATCCAATGGGAATCATCAAAAGTATATAACTTACTAGTTTCAAGATCTCTTCACAATATTGTCAATGGTCTAAATAGAAAACATGGCCTATAAATGTAGAGGCAAGGACACTAAGGTGATAGTAGGTGGATTCCCTATCTATTTCCTCAGGCTTCCCTATCTAGAAGATAACTAGTTTGAACAGTTAGGTTAGTCAACTGACTCAACCAACCAACAAACTATTGTGGCCACAACAACCCTCTTATTTTTATTTTATAAAAAAAAGGAAAGGGGCCCCTACCAAATTGAATATATGCAAATGGTTTTAAGTTATGCAACAAATTCATTTGGATGACCTCTTTAGTGTGCAATCATAGTGCCTTCTATAATTGGCTCAAAAATCAAATTTATTTTTTTGCTCAAAAATGAAATTTTCATTTTTTTACTCAAAAACATTTTTTTTTTTAAATAAAATGTTGTCATCACAATTTCGACGCACCATAGAAATATTGTGATGCACTTGCTATACAAATCACGAAAAATTGCATAGCAATATACCCTGTTTTCGTCGCACGTGCGACGACATTTACAAATCTTGTGATGAACTTGCCATACAAATCATGAAAAATGTATAGCAACTTCGTGGCAATATACCCTGTTTTCATTGCAATTGCGATGACCGTTACAAATCTTGCGACACACTTGGCATAGAAATTGCGAAAATTGTATAGAAAATTTGTCGCAATATACCCTGTTTTCGTCGCAACTGTGACGAGCCTTACAAATATTGTGACGCACATTCCATACAAATCACAAACATTGTATGGCAAATTATTCGCAATATACCTTGTTTTCGTCGCTCGTGCGATGACCTCTTCAAAAGATGATTGGTCACAAATATTTTCCTTACTTCGCCTATATTGTCGGGTGTGCGACGATCTCTCTTTATGGTCGCTCTTGCGACGATAACTCTACTTTGTCTCATTTGTGACAATTTTCCTAGTATCGTCGTGCTTGCGACGTTATTCCAGGTTCGTCGCACGTGCCACACCACATTAAACGATGTTTGGGAGAATGAAGATTTGTCACAATATCCATGACATAACGTCATAAGAGCATCAGAATAACCATTGCAAAATGACCTGAATTTTCTAGTGTCATATCTTATCAAGTAGAGAATCATTGTTCTCTCTTTGCACCTTCATTTTGCACAAATATGCTACTCTATTTCTACAATTAAAGTTCACAATCTATAGAAGTTCCTTTTCCTTGCACCTCTCAACCACTCTTATACATTCATATTATATTTTCTTCCATTCTCTTACATCCTTAGACCCATGAGCCTCAGAGCTCTACTTTCATCATCTTCCCATACTTTCTCACGAGCCTTAGAACTTGAGCTATTTAATTCTCACATTCACACAGACATCCTCCCAAATGATTTGGGAATTTCTATTTATACAGTCTCCGGTTTCAAGGATTTTCCCACATGAAAATCATTCTCAACAAGTCGGCTTTAGGTCCCTCGATTTTCCATCTAATAGGGCTACAAAATCCTCCATGAAAATTGGTCTTCAACTTCCTTCCATCGCACACAATTCTTCACACAAACCTTAATTCTAAAGAGCCGTTCGATATGATCCTTGAAAAAATTGTGACCATCAATCTATTCTCTATCCAACAAGATACACTATACAACCATGACACATAGCAACCGTCCAATCATATTCTTGAATAAATCTTGGTAGTGGATTTATTCATCGAGACCTCAACACTTAACCATCGTCAGATGTATATCTCCATTCAATCTCCACCATAGATATGTGATCATGATCATTGGGACCACTGAGCCTATCAGATCCCCAAGACCTCAACATTCATCGACCATTAGATCTGGTCCATATTTGATCTTGTTTGTCAATCATTTCCTTGATATAGGTCTCATCAAAACACTGAAACAATCAACAACACTTTAATGTAGAATGATCGTCCAATCATTTATCAACGAATATCATTGACACTTATAATCATCTTCTTTGGAACCTATTCATCAACTCCACTTCGATGGAATGAACTACGATGGATCCAACGACCATTGAAGAGAGAGGATCAATTATGCTAATAACATCGCTCCTTCAACTTACATGAAAATTATTTCCCATCTCTCTAGCTCAATGTGGATGGTCATTTGCGCACCTAGTGACTCTGTTGTAGCGACTCCCCTGTCTCAGATTTTTTTTTTTAGTGTGACTACTTCTGGCTACACCTGGTAGCCCCTGGGAGAACACAATGATCAGATCTGATCTTTGATGGTGAACAAAGAACATACACACTCATTCTTCATATCATTCACCTAGCGACTCCACTGGTTCGAAATGGACAAAATCCTGGCTCAGAGGTTTGCTCCTTTTGATTTTTCTGTTGTTCCTAGTTTTCCTAATGTTGTCCCTATTGTGGATGAATGGGGTGATTATTTGCCCATATTTAGAGAGTGTAAATAGGACAATCCTGCTCAGCATCTCCATGAGTTTTATGAACTCATGCATCAATGGGAGATACATCATGAGGATGTATTATTAAAAATGATCATGTTCTCATTGGACGGGGATGCCCATGAATGGTATCGATCATTGCCCCCTACTAGCATCTCCTCCCTGAGAGAGTTTCATGCAACTTTTAATAGACACTGTCAAATGTGTTATTCCTCTGAGTTAATTTTTCATAACTATTGTGAGGGGTATAGAGATGGTGTTTAGGACATAGTGTTCTTGCGAAAGTTGTGAGGATGAAGGATATACCTTAGAGGAGTTGATAGAGTTGGTACAATCACTTTCTACAAGACTAGAAAAATTCGAGGCAGATCGTGCTTGCTTCTCTTATGAAGAAAGCACAGAGGATTTTCTAGTCCTTGAAGAAGATGTTCCTGGCAGCCCTAATGAGGATGATGATGAATATTCCATAGCTATAGAGGCCTTGCATTATTCTCCTGATGTTCCTATTGTTTCAACCTTTGATGATTATTCAGATGAGAAGCAATAGAGACTTGCATCAAAATTTGTTGACCTGGGGAGCAGCTAGCCTGTATATGATAGCTATGAATCAAGTTCTGAGCTGGATATACAATATTTCCAAGGACAGACTGTAGAGACGTATCCTCTATTCACTAATGAAGAATCTTATGAGGAAATCCTCCATCCTTGGCCTGTAGAAGATGCTAAGCAACAAATTGAAGAGAAGAGCTTTCTCACGGGTCCTATTTATGATGATTATGAATCTGACCCTTGGTAAATCCATGAAGAAGAACCAGAGGAGAAACAAAAGGGGCAGTTTATCTTCTGTCTAGAGCCTGTAAGTGAGCAAACATCGTCTGAAATCAGTCAACCTGCATCAACTTCTCATTCACCTGCACTCTCTAGAGACATTCAACCATGTGTGAGAAGTTGTGTAGCAAAGGTGGCTACCTGTTATAAATCTTCTAGAGTTTGTCGCTTGGCCTATGAGCTTGTGAAGGAATACATGGAGTTGTATTTCCTTCATGTTTTGAAGTCACCCAGGTTTATCCTGACCTCAACATTAGGAGGAAAGTTGAAGAATGTAATTGTTCTGCTGTCACGGTTGAATTACCTGTTATCAATCATCGACATAGTGAAGGAGATTTCAGTTAGGAAGTTACTTGAATGGCTATGGTGGAATTTTTCTTTCACCTAGCACTGTGTAAAATTTTATTAGTTTAGGAATGTTTATAAATAAGCTCCTTCAAGCATGTGTGTTTATTTTTGTTTTATTTATCGGCTTTTATTCCCCAACAGGATGTTTTGAGCTCAAATCCATAGCCCAATTCTTAAGGCGACTGGAACTACTTGTTTTTGGAAGCTCGCAGGGAGCATGCCATCCCCTATGGAGCCAAATGTTATCACATATAGTTGTCAAGGGTCACAGGCTGCAACTACGAGCAAAAAGCGCAATACTTAGAGCAGTGTGATATGAAGTCAAATCAGGTGAGCGAGCAAGATAAACTGTCAATGGCAGAGATCCATCAGGTAGATCTGATCGACGACCATCGTATTATCAGGATCACAGAGTAACTTGAAGTTTAGCGTCTAACAGAACCCCGAAATCGTGAGGCCATCCTAACTGTTGATCCTCGGAAGGAAATGTGGTGTACGATTAGCAATTTCGTGGTTTCGCGAGATAGAGAGATCGAGGAGCAGAGTCATCAGAACTCCCGAAATGCAAAATCCTGAAGATATCGCAGTCGTTGATCAAAGGAGAAAGTTAAACCATTGGATCAACGTTTCGCGGTTTCGTGAGTTTGGAAAGTAAGAGGGAAAATTCATGAGGACTCGCGAAACGCAATATTACAAAATAGATCCGAGTCATTCAAACTAATGGAGCACGTGGTGCATGATCAACAATTTTGCGGTTTCGTGGATCGGGAAATTTGAAGGCAAGAGTGTGGAAACTCCCGACAGTCGAAATCCTGAAACACCTTTGGAGATAGGCGCCAGGTCACGACTCATGGTCATGTGAAAGAGGGGTTTAGAAGAAACAGTCGGCCCCAATCGCGTATAGAGGACTAATTCAGAGTTCAGAAGGGGCATCGCAACCATTGGTTGAGAAGCATATCTAACCGTCGGTTAGATGAGCGATTTCGTCGATTCTGATATCGGAAAATCTAGAAGTTAGCACCATGAAAACTCCCGAAAGGAAAAGTCTCGAAAGCACCTTTGGAGGTTAGCTCCAGGTTGCGGCCCGAGGTCACATGCAAGGTTGGAGCGATTGAAAGAAGCCATGCCAAAGGCCGATAGCGCCTGTATTGATTGCAGAAGAAAGCAACGTGGTTTCGAGGCATCGAGATTAATTTAGCAAAGTCATGGGCATCACCTAGAGCATTCATGAAGGTCATAAATCCTCTTGATCCCGATGAAAATAGTAAATGAAATTAGGGGTGGTGGTTGAGACCTCATTTGAACCATAAATGGAAGGCATGGAAGGTTTGGATGAGTCGGCCCGTGGTACCCCTAAGGATAGTTTTCCCTGCAAAAGCCATGTCGATCTAAGCCTGTGTCAGAGAAAAGACTGTGCACAGTCTGCAAGAAGATCATGCACACGTAAATCTTTGAATGTAATGACTCAACCACTCCTCTGGAGGGGCGAGTTGGTCTCAGTATATAGGAGTGAGTTTGACATTTTGTTATGGTCGATGGTTGAGCTAGGCTTCCGTATTGTAAAGCTTTAATGAAGCTCTGGTTCTTCTGGTTATGTATTTGTATTTGAAACTTCTTGTTCAATGGTAGTCAGCTTTCTTGCTTCTTCTTATTTCCCTCTGATGCTAAAAAAGTTCATAATTGACTGATTCACATGAATTACTGTGATTGTATTATAATGAATGTTTGATTATAATGTTGTTATACTTCCTTTGAGTTTCTTTGAGATTTAAATTCAAGAAGATCTTGTGGTTAAGTCTTTTCTTCATGCTGGGAGACCTGATGTCCGCGACAGACCTTTACATTTTTCTCACCAAAGTCTTCCTCCTACTCACCTTTACTACAACCTACTGACTGAAGTTGAACCAAGACCTCACCTGCTTGTGCATGCTAGTCCATTTTTCCGAGTTAAAATGATATTTACTGGAGAGTGCGCCCATTTGACTTTTTTTACAACCAACCTGTGACATAAAACTCTGATGGATATCAAGCTTACCTCTACCACAATCCAAGGGTAACTTCTGGTGCTAACACATGCAATGACTCATACTAATCACTAAAACGTAAAATGATAGATAGAAATGGTGAATGCTTCTCAATTGTCAAAAAGTGTATGGAGAGCGTAGTTCTTGCAATTTTTCTTGATTGGCCCATATACATATACTATCATAAAAGTTAAATAGTACTTTCATATGAAACAATAGACTTAGCAACTCATAACATTCAGATATTGATAACAAGTTTCGAGTTTAAATAAAACTCTTTTCTAATGGCTTAATAGGTTGGCACATGCCTCCCAATATTCAGAACCATCACTCTATTTATACGAAAACATAAAACACACATAGAATAAGTGAGCATGTTGGGGGACAGAAATAATATGATCGTGGCACGATTCAACCACCCGCCCAATATATGCATTGATCCAGGTTCAAAAACTAGAAGCAAGTTGTTAGTTTATTAGCAAGAGATACATGTGAAGAGCGACAGATTATCACTTCAGATCAAAGAAGCATATTATTTCTGTGTAGTGCCGAGTAGAGCAGTGACAATATTCAGCATATTTATTTTGCAGACATGTATTTTAGTTCAGTTGAACTGAATTCTTCCCTAACCAGAACGATGAACACACTCCATAACCTACTGTCCTACATCTCTGGGACCCTAATATTATTAACCAGATAAGAAACATTGCATTGCAGTTTGATATAAACATGTGCATTTGACAACAACTGTATCATTCAGAGTTCATCCCAACCATTACCTTGAAAACTCCTTGCACCACAATCTATACTAATTAATAAATCATTCTTCAAACCTCAGGTTGGCTCTCATGAGACACACCTTCAATGAAAATAACATTGGCTTGTTGTATCTCGTCTTGTTAGTTGGCTGCCAATTGAACAACTGTTCCTTAAGCATTTCACAATTGATTTTTACATCTTATGCGCCATTGGCATTTCCTGTATTACCCTCGATCTGAAATAAAATTAACGAGTGTTGTTTCAATGATGAAGCGACAAGCGAGCTTCTGGTTATTACCGAGCCAACCTCTTCTTCAAGCTCGAAATGAAAATCCAGTTAATGAAGAGACCAATTCACTGGAAGACCAATTTGATTGAGAAAGCTGTAACATAAATCTACATCTAGTTTATTTTTTTAAAAAGGAAAGTAAGGTTACGATCCAGTGATTTGATTGATAAAGTCTACAAAGGTATACATACCCTACCTCTTCCTATTTGAACCTGTGACCTCTTAAGAGGAAACACATGCTCTTAACCATTAGGGCCATTAAGGATACCCGACTTGTTAGTTAGTTGATGTTTATGGAGTGGAGTCACATTTTTGAAATAATTTTGCTATATTAGTTAATGGTGAATAGGGATGATTTTAAGGATGAAAATTTATTTTAAAATGTAAAAAAGTTGGTCAATCTTACTAATCTTTCATATGCCAACTTAAAAATATTCAAATTTCTAAGAATTTTATATAGTTTGTATATAATTTTGTCTATTTTGAAGGTAAAATAATTTTATCCTATACAATTTGGGTTAATAGTTTTAGAATAGCTAATATTTTTTTGGGAAAAACCTTGAAAAATTAGCCAATAAACAAAATTTAATCTCTAAAATCATCCATAATAGGATTGAGGCATCCATATGTGTTTCCTCTTAAGAGGTCACAGGTTCAAATCCAGAGGAGGGTAAGGTATGTATACCTTGGTAGACTTTACTAGTCAAATCGCTAAACGGAGGGGGGTCCCTTGTCCCACAAAACAAGGGGGTCTCATACACCAATTTGATGTACTAGCTTGACAGTGACCTTAAAAATAGAATATTAATATTATTATTATTATTATAATATCTTGAATTCTGAGAAGTTAGTGGATTACGTCATCAAAACATATCACCTTATATCTACCTCAGTAAACACTAATTTTCCTAATTTGCACTAGTTCCCTAACCTATTTTGTTGCGTTCCCTACTGTTATTAGAGCAAACACAATACAAGTACATCCGAGTCTCATCTATTATCTCTGAATAGAATTCTGTCGCAGAATTGGTGATTGCATATTTCTCTTGGTTGTCAATTCGATTTTATCTAGGTCAACATGAACTCAATTTCCACGTTAATAAAAATTGTCTTGGTAATATTCAAATTTGTATGCTACCACTAGTCTATAATGAGTTGGTCGATTGTTGAAGGTATTTCTTTCCTTACTGGTCAAGATAAAGAAACTTAAGCAGTGAGTAGTTTTACCACAGGCTCATTCTTAAACGTACATCAAATGATCTGTTAGTGATTACCTTTACCCTCACCAAATCCGAATGTTGGAAGAAAAATGCAGATTTCTTTGAGTCTAGTTTCAACTTTCAATGAGTGATCGGGAATGAATGAGTCTGAAGTTCTTTATACATCTCCTGCTATTGCTCATGTAGGAATGTAGAAACAAAATTTTACAGACATGGAAATTTTGTTTTGATTCTCTAAGACAATAAATTTTAGTGTGACCGTTGTGATATTGTGATAGGTGCACGTCAAAGTACCTTATTTTTATGAGAAAAGTCAGTTACTATTTCTATGCTATGGATATAATCCAAAGTAAGGAGTTGTTGGAATGATGTCCTAGTGATTCGATCAAAATATAAAAGAGGTCATTAGTACAGTGAAATGTTGTTTTTAGAGGCCTGACAGAAAATCCTTGTGTGGGTAGATACATGTCAAAATGTCCTTTTTTTTCACTAAAATCACAGCATTCAAATGGTTTTATAAAAAAACTTAATCTAGAACAATGAAATGACAGCAGATTGATTTCAATAATGGGTGGCTGTGTGAGAAAGACAGACTACTTGAGTTGTGCAACTTTTTTTTTCTTCGTGTGTTTTGGAGAAAACTAATAAGTGGAACCTGGATGGGATGGTCTGGGAGTTGTGGATTTATCTATCCAATTCATTCATTAAATCGATGAAGTAGTTGAAGGTATTTCTAGATAATTTATAGAAGTGTATGGATTTATAGAAAAAGACAATTTCAAAATCATGTTGCATTATGTTTTTTTCTTTATCCATATAGATGAGTTGGTTTTTAAGTAGGAATTCTTCTTGTTTTCATTTCTTGTAATCATCTTGATGCATTTTCTACAATGATTGTATATACAAGCTAGTTTTCTCATGAGTTCATGTTATCATAAATATACTTAGAGTTGATAATATTAAGTGTAGATACGATTTAAATCTTTTAATGTTTGTTTTAGTTGAGCATGCCTAATTCTTGAAGCCAATTGTGTCTTGTACTTTTATGTCCAAAGGGTGCTACACTATCTTCATTTTATCAAGGGAATTACATAGCTTGAATTAATTAATGTATTGTGCAAGTTAGCATATTTGGAAGAGAGTGACTTGTGGTGTTTTGATTGTTTTTTTAGTTAAGGATATTAAGTAGTTCCCTAATATGTGATATATTGCATTATTGTGATTGTTTCATTTTTTCACTAGAGAAGTTGATTGACTCACATAGTGATGGATTGATTATAGGTGGGAATGTGAGTAAGTATTCTTTCATTTATGACTTTGGTTCCTTGCCATCTAGAACATGTGTTACCTCCCACAATATTTGAGGTCTCTGTGTCATACCCTAGCTTGGGGTGGTGTTAACATTGGATGCCTACAACTTGGAGGAAAACTACTCCTAAAAAGCCAATGTATATGTGTAGAAATTCATGGAAGATAAGTATAGTTGTGTTTTGTAACTTATTCTTAGTATGTTTTCTTACTATGTTTCATGGGTTATGTACTTTGATTTTGCTTATAAATTGCATGAGCTATACATTGAAATATACCATGTTTGATTGTAACATTTTGATGGTATGGAAAATTTTACATGACTCATTTACTATTGAGAGTTTGGGGTAGGAGATTCAGTAGAGATTTCTTGAATTGGTACCCTACTGACATATAATAGTACCACATTCCAAGCATTGTATCTAGTAGATGGACTATGATCTTTGTCATTATGCTAAATACTATAATGTTGTGAATTAAATAATGGTGTTTTTAGGATGCTATTATATGTGTTTGATTTAAAATTTGTGTGTGCTTATTATAATATAACTAAGAATTGTTAGTATCATTTGGTGGGTGCATTATTACTAGTATGATAAATGTAGTTATTATGGTGAAATTAGAAGGAAATTGGTCTAATTTTTTCTTTTATCCTAAATTCAATCCCAACTATTATGATTAGGTATTATGATTGTGTTTTAGAACATATCCATCTATTATGTTGATGCAATGTTATATCTTAGGTTATATTTCTTATGATAGTATCTCTTGATGTGATGACACCATGTAATTGCATGGATTTCTTTTATGATAAGATGTTTTATGATGACAAGCATGAGCATATGGTGATCAAAATTATGTTTTATTCTCATGATGGCATGCAATAGTTAGCATGCAGATTCTTTCATTGAGATGTTGATACTATGACTAATGCATTGATTTCATGTTGTGAGGTGGTGATTTCAAGGTTATCCACAAGTGGGATGCGGGCTGGTTTATTTGATGATATGGTGGCAGCCCATAACCACAAAGGAGAGTATTACAAGTAACATTTTATTGGTTGGGGACAACTCAATATACTACTTATTCCAATAATTAGTATACCTTGTATTGGAGTTGTGATGTCGACGTACTGAAGAATGGCTAGAGTGTTGTTAGTCGGTGGTGTTGGGGATTGGGCTTTGGGCGTACTTGGAAGTTGTGGAGTGAGTTTAGGTCATCCTTTTGATATGTCTAGTGTATGTGAGTACAAATCCAAATGTCTACTTGGGAAGATGAGGTCTTCAGCCTTAGGGCTCAAGATAGAACGATAGGTTTTAAACTTGGTTCCAAGATAGAACGATAGGTTTTAAGCTTGGTTATAAAAATTGGGAAGGACAACTAGAGAGTATCATTGTGAAGTGGAATTTTGATGCCTATTGCAGTCACTTGGGTGGCTTATAATAGTCTAGAAGAGGGTGTAGTGGAAGATATAGGAGCTAACAGAGGGTATTGTTGTGGAGGATATGGTGAGCTAAATAATAACCTATAAGTAACCTAATCAAAGTTAACTTCATGATGAAGTTCGTTGAAGGAGGGGACTATTTCATGCCCCATTATTATTATATATAAATAAATATTAATAATAAAAAAGCATAATAATTACCTTGAAGGGGTCATAATAAAGACTGATATAAGTACATAATAATAAAGAAGTATAATAATTACTCCAATAAGGAATAATAAATACTTATATAAGTAAATAATAATAAAATTATAATAATAATCCTAAATGGGTCATAATAAATATTTATTATGGATATTTGGGTAATGGTAAAATAAGTAAAGGTAAATTATGGAGAAAACCTAAAATATAATAATTAAATAATGGACCCTAGGGATTGGGTTATTTACCATGGATGGACTCTATAAAAGGATGGAAAAGGAGGAAAGTATGATCTCACTTTTCTTGGGAAATTTGAGGACAAGGATAAGAATCTTTAGCATAATAGTGGATTGAGGGATCGGGGGTGACCTCTACTCATAATTAAATTAGCAAGGTCTATGGTTGGGTGGAGAATCGTCCCCCATTTTGTTGTTACATTTTATAGATCAAATATAAAGGTATCTCTACACTCCTAAGTCACGAGACTTACAGGTATGCTAGTTTCTTCACCATAGGTAAGTACCCCACCGCTCCTATAAGTTAAGTAATTTTATTAAAATTTTCCCTTGTTGGACAAGAATGTTTATCTAACTTGATAATTTCCTTTGGATCATTTATGTATTTATTTTTTCTAATTAGATGGGACCAATACACCTACTCTTACATATCTTTGTAGGCACCAACCTACTAGACACCAATCCCCACCACTAAGAAACAACTTAGAAAGAGACACCAATCTCTTCATTTGAGAAGCACCAACCCTCAAATAAAACTTTTGTTTTCTTGAATATTAATTCTTCAAATAATCATTAGTATTTCCTTCATCATTCCGCTCGAACATTTTTCAAATCCATATTTCTTCTTGAGAGGATCCTCTTTATATAGGATGATATTGCTTTTCCACTCATAGATATTTCCCTCCAATTATTTTTGAATTTATATCTACTGGAGACCCTTCATGGAGTGTTGTGTCTATATGAAAAGACACGTTGTTCACTAATTATATAATTAATTTATTTTTATTCTCCCAAATCCGCCTACCCTCATAGAATTAAGGAATGAGTGTTCTTCCTCCTATAAAATATGAATTTACCAAAGATAAAAGTGGAATTTATCAATGAGCCCATCGTTTTAGAAACCCATGGTATTTTACCTTTTTGTTACATTTAGAAGAGATATAATTATGCATGTACCTAATCTAATCAACATCATTATGCCAAGTCGTGAACATATGGGTTAACCCTCTATACATATGTTTATTAAAATAATAAATATATGTTGATTCAATACGCTTGGTTAAATCTTGTATATCACATACTTTATATTTATCACTACTTGTGTATTGTTTCCTTTGACATCAATGACAATATTGATAGCAATCTCTCCCTTTTTAATTGATGTAAATACTTCAATGAAAAACATAGTTCAACATGCATAGAAAGAATTCTCCCCCTTGTTGAAATACTCCCCTATCTTCAACTCTCCCCCTTTGAAATCAATGGCAAAGAGATGCTTTCCCCTAAACTTGTGCTTCTCCTTAAGAACTTAGTGACTAGATGAGATGGATATTACTCCCAGTTGTTGTTTGAGATATTCAAATGTTTCTTTGGGAAGGGTTTTTGTAAAAATATCAACAATTTGTTCTTTGGTGGAAATATATTCCAACTCGATATTTTGTTCTACTACTTGTTCTTTGGTGGAAATATATTCCAACTCGACATTTTTTTCTACTACTTGTTCTCTTAAGAAGTGATACTTTATTGGAATATGCTTTGTTCTCAAGTGCATAAAAATATTCTTTGAAAGATTTATTTCACTTGTGTTTTCACAAAGTATTGAGATTGGATGATCATATTCTACCTTAATATCTCTCAATGTCTGCTTTATCCAAATAACTTATGTGCAACATGATGTTGTTTCTATATACTCGAACTTTGTGCTGGATAAAGAAACTTAAGGTTGTTCCTTGCTCAACCAAGACACTAGATTGTTTCCCATAAATAATTCTTCTCCATTTGTACATTTATTATCATCAACACTTCCTACCCAATCTACATTTATATATGATGTTAGAATAAAATATTTACCTCTTGAGTACCACAAGCCAAATTCCAAGGTGCCCTTTAGATATTTGAATATTCTTTTCACTACTCACACATGATTTTATTTTAGTGCATATTGAAACCATGTAACCAATCCTACTGATGTTGTAACACACCCGACCCCCTAAGTAACATTTTAAGGAATGGGGAATTAACATTTCATCTTTCTTTGACCATCTCAATGCTTCTCTTTTAGGGAACCATCATCTTATACTCATGAATAAATTTCCAACGACTATAATTATGCTTGATTCCGAGTTTGGGATCAAAGGTTATGGCCTCCCACATTTTCTCAGACTCATAAGGTGAGAAACCAACGCACTGTCACATGACACTTTGTCACTAGTGCCCTCCATCATGGCATTGATGTGGCATATGCCCCAATCACCATTATGGAGCTTTTGTCCACATAAGCCTATCGTCCTTGCCGAAACTCATTTCGACAAAGTAGCAACCATCCATTCTATTTGTCCTGATGATGATTCACCTATTGGTCCTTTTTCAGATCCAATAATCCTCAGGCCACTCATCCTATGGTCTTGGTTGAGTCAGCGATTATGAATTAACCACTAGTTAAAAATTGTCCTTTCTTTTACATTAATTAAATGAATCAGGGGGGTACAATGGTTTTATAGTAAATATTAATCCTTCACCCCACATCGATCAATGGTCCATATTTCCTACCCTTTTCACCAAATTCGGTGCTCCTAAACAATCACATTACATGCTTGACACCCAAGCCCCGAAGACAACACATATGGATCAAGGGTCCAGGTTTCGTCGTCACATTCCCGACGAGATCCATGATTGTCAATGGTCTCAAGCTTATTTTTTCATCGATAGTCCTTAGGTGGTATTTAACTTACCATACCCCTACTCCCGACGACACTGCCTTGGGAATCAATGGTCCAGAACCATTGACCTGTAGATCTAACTCCCATCACTTATATTGAAGGTTCGAAGAACCTCCTCGCCCAATGGGATCCACATTCGTCTCATCACTCAATATTATGGTAACACCTGTCACCACCTTTTATACGTGGACTATCGAGTTGGCAAGTTGCATCATCATGAAATCCTCATCCTATTTCATATCCTAAGTGTGATATTCCAGAGATCAATGGTGGAGGATACACACATTTTTGGCACAAATCGAGGGTTCTCGTCAACTCTTGTGCCACTTCTTCTTCAAAACTTCTCTGGAGAAAAATTCCTCTTCCCACTTTTGATCATTGACAATGAAGAACATAGCATCAATGGAGTATATATATCATTATCGTCTTGACCAGATTGATGATTGTTGTTCTCTCTCTTAATTTAATTGTCGTCACCAAAATTTTACAAGTTCTAGCTCCCGGTCATTCTTGATGATAGATCTTTGTCGATGAAGGGATTATATTCAATCATCCCACCAAATCAATGGTCATAATTTATTCTGACTCATCTCATGGTTTCTCGACTAGTTACCCCACCGATTGTTACTTAGTCATTTTCTGGGTTTTGTTGGGTTCCATCGAGGTATTCTAAGGTCTACAAACACTCTTTGACCATCGTTGGTCTCTCAACCTCATGAATATATAATACCCTTGCATATATCACAAATTATCCATGACATATTGGGTTTTTTCTCAGGATTCAGGGTCCTCCCTTTCTTACAAGAAATTTCCCGGGTTACAGGTCACCCCATCACTGGATGAATGATGTTTTTTTCCATGTCCTACAAACTTTCCTCTAACACCACAAGGTCTTCCGAGACACAAAAATACACATTCGTTCATTTCACAATTTGGAACATAAATTAAATTCCATGGTAACATAACTAATTTCTCTGAGATTTCACATAATCATTTGTAAGCATTTACATTTCCCATTAAATCAGGAATTTACATACACGTAGCATTCATATTCAATTTCAACAAGATAAGTTAAACACTTATCTGATAAGGAAAATTTCCAACACCAAATGACTGAGAGAGGACGCCTTTCCTCCCAACCTTAGGCCTTACTGTAGAGTTCCTTCCTACAGTACGCTACCCTCGTGCCAAGCCATGATACTACAAAGGAAAGTTGATGCAGTTGGGTTCCAAGCTTATGATGATATAGGAAGGCTACTCTCCTTCCCCCTTTGACACAACAGAAGTTTCCCACCTCCCATTGAGCTTAGGGTCTATACGGGTTTATTAGGTGGTTTCTCAACCAAATTTCCTCTACATAAGGGAGTCCCTTCTCTTCTAAATAGTCCCTAAGTGACCTCCCCTTACCAGTTCCATTTTCTTTCTAGTAAGCACCATTTTGTACCCATTTATTACTTCAGATTGGGATCTAGGTCTTCTATGTCTAGGGTGATCATCAACAGCTTAGGAAAGCTTCCTATTTTCTTCAAGGAAAGCTCTTCTTCTCCTCTCTCTTCGATCGATGTTCCTAAATATCTCTCTGTGTTAATTTCTCAGTCCATAAATTATTATTACTCACATGCTATGATTGTTTTCTAGATCGTTTGGTTTTTGTGTGTGCACCCTTCAATGCATTCTTCTCTTCTTCTTTTTTCTCTCTGTGTTTTTTTCTCATTATTACGTCGTCATGTCTCCTTTTTGGTGGTGTTTTTCCATCTTTTCCCTCATTATTTCTAGTCCCCTCGAGACTATTGTGGCTTCCTGTATATGCTACCTTCATTTTGTGGTTCTCATTCTGCATATACAAATATGCAAAGTCCTTTTATCAGTTCATTTAATTGGCCCTTTTCGTCTTCAAGGGGCCAACTGTCAACAATCACTAATTGTTCCAACATCCCTTGTGACTTATTTTATTGGTCACATGGCTCTGTGCAGGTCTGGTATGATGAAGGTGTAAGGTTATGCTTAGAAAACATAAGCTGGCTTGTTAGACAAGCTTACTATTTTCCTCACTAATTCATTTTAGCTTCTTCTAAACTTAACCATTTAATCAATCTTGGTTCATCAACTTCCTCTGGTGTACCATGACCAGTAGTGTCAAGGTTGTTTCTTCTCAATTAGTGGTTTTTTGTTTTTTTGTTAAATTAAACATCGTTCACATGTTTTGTAACATAATTTATGTCACCTTAACACAATTACAATCTCGGGGGAAAACAATGTGTTAAATCCCCCCCCCTTAAAGAAACATCGTCCTCGGTGTTTAAAACACATTGTATATACAATTATAATGTAAAAAAAAAAGGTATGCCAATATTATGGCACCTTCTAGCTCCCATGTAGCTTCATCAGCTCCAAAGTGCTTCCATTGCACCTTCACCTACATGATGGCTTGGTTTTGGAACATTTTTTCCTTCCTATCCAAGATACATTGGAGTTTGGGTTGGAATTCTCCTTTTGTTTCCACCTATATTATAGTCCAATAAATAACATGATTAGAATCATGTACATATTTCTTTAACAAATACACATGGAAAACATTACGATCTCTAATAGTAGGTGGTAAGGAAAGTTTGCATGCTACTATTCATATTCTCTCTAGGATTTCAAATGGTCCAAAATATCATGGAGCCAACTTAGCATATATCCCCATTTTCAGGGAACTTATTTTGGGTTTCAATCGGAGGCACACATAGTTTCCCACTTTGAATACTTTGTGGGTTCTTTTGCTATCAACATAGCTCTTTTGTTTATCCTGGGAAACCTTAAGTTTTTCCTTATCTTGACCATAACATGTTCCATCTCCTTCAACAATCCTGGTTCAAGTGTTATTTTTTCCACTGGACTATCCCAACCAATCTGAACTCTAAATTTTCTTCCATTTAGAACCTAAAATGGGCTCATCTTAAATGATGCTTGATAACCATTGTTATATGTGAATTCTACCAATGGTAAATATTCTTCCCACTACTTGGGTTGGTGCATAACATGCATCCTTAACATGTCTTGTAACACTATGTTCACACTTTTTGTCTGAACATTTGTTTGAGGATGGTAGGACGTGCTAAATGCCAATTGCATTTCCAAGCCTATAAACAAGATTTTCCAGAAATTTGAGGTGAACTTAGCATCACTATATGAGATTATGGTTTTGGGAAAACCGCACAATCTAAAAATTTCTTTCATAAAAACATTGGCAACGTTTATATCCTTAAAAGTAGATTTTATAGGAATAAATTGAGCTTCCTTGCTCAACTTTTCCACTACAACCATGATTGCATCATGTTGTTTGATTTTATTAGGTAGGCCTATGATGAAATCCATGGAAATCACTTCCCATTTCCACTCTGGAATTTGTAAGGGTTGTAATAGTCTAGGAGGGTGTTGATGCTCAAATTTCACTTGTTGTCATTATAAACACTTCACAATGTATTGGAAAATGTCTTTCTTCATTCTAGGCCAATAATACAGTTGTCTAACTATTGTTACCACTTTCTACTAACCAGGATGAACTACATATGGTCTCCTATGGAACACGTCCATAATCAAGCACCTAAAATATACCGAATCAAGAATGTACATCTATTTGTTATAAAACAATAGACTATCATCCCCAAGTTGATATCCTTCATACACATTTTCTCTAGGTTCCTGCCATAACCTTTCTTTCACTTGATTGAAGAACTCATCTTCCTGCAAGAGGGATTTAATCCTCTTTTGAATGCCATAATCTTCTATACTTGTTGTTGCTAAGTGTATTGTTTGAACACTTAAGTCGAACGCCTATGCTACTTTATTCTCTTTTCCTTTTATGTGTTTGATTTCGAAGTCGAACTCACTAATCAACGACATCCACCTGGCGTATCTAGCATTCAACCTTAGTTGATCAAATAAATACTTCAGACCGCAATGGTCATTCATGAGGATAAATATCCTCTCTAGTATGTAATACCTCCACATATTCATCCCATGCACAATCGATGCAAGTTCTAGATCATGGGTAACATACTTTTTCTCTTTTTCATTAAATTTATGTGACTCGTAACAAATGACTTTCCCATATTGCATTAGAACTCCATTGAATCCTTCTTTACAAGCATATGTACAGACAAAATAAATAATTTTATGGATCTGCAATCCTTAGAAAAAGTGCATCATTTAATAGGTGCTTCGGTTACTGGAAGCTAGCTTCACACTCTAGCGACCCAAAAAAATTCTTTCATTTTATTTGCAATGAGTGAATAAGGTTACCAATCTTATAAAATATCTTTATGAACCTCCTGTAATATCTAGTGAATCCCATGAAGGATCTCACTTCTATCACATTTCTAGGGGTAGGCCAATTCATGATTACCTTGATCTTTTCGGGGTCTACTGCCACTCCTTTAGCAGAGATTACATGACCTAGATATTGAATTTCCTCTTTATATAAATCACATTTTATGAACTTGGCGTACAACTGGTATTATGTTAACATATGAAACAACATTTTGATGTGTTCTTCATGCTCCTCTCGGTTCTTAGAATACACCAAAATTTCATCCACAAATACTAAGACAAACTTGTCTAAATACTTACTAAGCACACTATTCATCAAACACATGAATGTAGTTGGTGCATTCGTAAGTCCAAAGAGTACCAAAATAAACTCATGGTGCCCACCACAAACTCATAGGAGATTACATGGCCTAGATATTGAATTTTCTCTTTATATAAATCACATTTTTTGAACTTGACATACAGCTGGTATTATCTTAACACACGTAACACCATTCTAAGGTGTTCTTCATTCTCTTCTCGGTTCTTAGAATACACCAAACTGTCATCCACAAATATTAAGACAAACTTATCTAAATACTTACTAAGAACATTATTCATAAAACACATGAATGTAGTTGGTGAATTCGAAAGTCCAAAGGGTACCACAACAAACTCATAGTGCCCATATCTTGTCCTAAAGGTTGTCTTATGGATGTATTCATGCTTGATTTTGACTTGGTGATATCTTGACCTCAAATATATCTCCGACAATACTTCATCTCCCCTAAGATGATAAAAAACATTGTCCATCCTAGGAAAAGGGTATTTTTTCTTGATGGTCATCTTGTTCAACTACCTATAATCAATACACAGTCTCAAGGTACCATCCTTCTTCCTTACAAATAGGGCTAGTTCTCCCAACATGGATGTACTCGGTCTAATGTAGCCTTTATCCATAATTTCCTTTAGTTTCATCTTCATCTCTATCAACTCTAGTGTGCTCATCCCGTAAGGCCCCTCGATGTTGGTACTTCCCTAGGCACAAGATCTATTGAAAAGTCAAGATCTCTTTTTGGAGGTAATCCAAACACTTCTTTTGCAAATATATCTATGAACACCCATAGCACTAGGTGGTATTCAGTTTTCAATGCCTTTCTTTCTACTGAGTTCAACACTTGTATAGCATACAAGGGATACCCCTTTCTACTATAATTCTTAAGCTGCAATGTTGATATTTTCCTTACAAAAATTGGCTTTCGGATACCTTGTAAAATCCTTGCATTTCCTTTCTCATCTTCACATTCCATAATTTTCTCATAATAGTTTAATTTTTCCTTATGGGAAACTAACCAATCCATACCCAAAAAAATGTCATATGATCTTATGGGTGGGATATTAAAAATTGCTTGGGTCTGTAATCCATCCATTTCAATTGGGAAAGCTTCAACTACCTCAACCACTTTCCTCTTTGTTCCAGTGGATAACTAAACTAACCATTCTTTAACATGATTCTTTCTCTATATTGAGCATGCCTCAACCACTCGAGGTGAAACATAACTAATATTAGATCTCTGGTCAATTAAAACAAAGATTGATCATTCAATGATAATACCTTCCAATTCCACCATAGAGGCTTGGTGGTCTGCTTGCCAGTTCTCTATAGATGCATAAATTCTCAGCACACTTATGGCCATGTCATTGACTATAGCCTCCTCCTAGAAATTATACACCTTTGTGTTTTCATGCTACCTGTGGGGGAAATCCCTCAAAAGGTGTGTCTCTCCACATCCCCGACATTGGAAAGGTCCTTTATTGGGCTCCTCTACTGTTTATTTTTCCTTCTTTGCTAGTGTATTTCGACTTTGAGATGGGAATTTTTGTTTCTGCACGTTCCTACTTGGTTGACCCAACTATTTACCTTTCCTCGAATTCGTGTGGGGAAATGACTTGAATGCCTTATTCTAGAATCCACCCTTATCCTTCCTCCTCCAATCCTTTTAAGACTCATGCATGTGTTTATATTGGTCGTAACAACATTTTTCCTTCCAAATAGTGTCCTCTAGCATCTTGGGTTTGTCAAACTCAAATCAATCTTGGTAGGACTGTGGTAACCCATCGAGAAAATGTTGGATTCTCTCATTCTCATCCTTGAGGTAGGGAACATACCTAAAAAACTCCATAAGCATTTTAGTGTACGCATCCATGGTAATTTATCCCAACTTAATCTCTTGGAATTCATTTATTTTGTCATCATAATACTTTTCAGATAAGTAATCTTTATGGAAGCATCTCTCAAATTATTTCCAAGTCAGCTTGATTTCCTTCAAGCCTTTGATTTCCTTGAGATCTTCCCACCAAATGGAAGCTCCTCCATTCAGGTTAAATATTGGAATACTTGCCTTGGTATTCTCAGAACAATTATGCACTTGAAAGTACTTCTTCAAACCGAATAGCCATGCCTCAACTTCACGAAACATTTGAGAACTGAGCCCATGGTCTCTGCACATGATCACATGAGAAGCAGGTCCAGAAAGAGGGGCCAACGCTCATTGCTAGCCGATGTTTCCTATCATCAAAAAAAATATCATGGCCATCCATTTTGACATTGGATCAACTGCCGATCTCAAAGGTCATTTCACGATTTTGGGCATCACAATGTTGGAATCAAGTTGGAGTGAAAACTCCCGAAAGGCAAAGTACCGACAACACCTTTGTATGGAAGCTCCAATTCATGGCATGAGGTCACATGCAAGATTGGAGTGATAGAGGGGATTTGCACCAAAGGCCAAGAGCACCTATTTTGAATGTAGAAGGAAAAAAACATGGCCCGAGGCATCGGGTTTGTTTTGAGGAAATCATGAGCACTGCCTAAAGAATTCATGGGTTTCAGGATGCGTTCTGATCCCAATGAAAGAAGTTAATGGAAATGGGGGGAGGTAGTTGAAACCTCATTTCACCTCGTAAATGAAAATCATAGAAGAGATGGCCCTAGAGGCTGACCGTCAACCCAAGGTCCCCCTGTCAACGGATTCTCCTGCAAAGCCTATACCAATCCGAGATCACATCTGACAGAAGAGTGCAAGTGTGGTATGACAGAGGAAGATAAAGATGCCTAGCCTTGAATATAGCTACCAGAGCATGCTTCTGTAGGGGTTCGAGTTGATTTGAGTATATATACTCAGTTTTATATTTTGTAAAGGTCGATGGTAGAGCAAAGCTCCCGTATTTTAAAGTTTTAGTAAAGCCTCTGGCTTCTGGTTATGTATCTGTATTTGAGACTTTTTTCTTAATGAAAATCATATTTCTTTCTCCATCTTGTTTTCCTCTCATACTGAAAGATTTCATGGTTTACAGATTCACTTGAATTATTGTGACCACATTATGATGAAAGTTTGATTATAGTGTTGTTATAATTCCTTTCAGTTTCTTTGAGATTTAAATTCAATAAGATCTTGTGATTAAGTATTTTCTTCCTGTGTTGTTGGGAGACCTGATGTCCGTGAAAGACCTTTACATTTTTCTCACCAAATTCTTCCTCCTACTCACATTTACTACAACCTACTGATTGAAGTTGAACCAAGATCTCACCTTCTTGTGCATGCTAGTCCATTTTTCCGAGTTAAGAAGATATTTACTCGAGACTACACCCATTTGAAATTTTTTACAAACAACCCATGACATAAAACTCCTATGGTTATCGGTCTTACCTCTATCGCAATCCAGGGGTGACTTCCAGTGCTAACATTTCTGGCGCCATTGCCAGGGTCGAAATTGAGGATTTTACCTGGGATTGAATGACACAACTTACTGGTTTTGAGGGTGAATCAGAACTTAGTACATCAAATATTTTTGATGTGCACCTGTCGAATCCACTGTGGTGACTCCATCAATGTGAATCCACTGACGAATCCACTATTTCAACTGTGGCTTCTAGAGGCAGACACACGAGGTCTACTCCACTGCTACCTCTAGCGACTCCTAAAGCCGACCCAAAAAAAATTGTCAAAAGAAGAAAGACCCTCCAAGAAGGTACTTTAGCTGTTGAACCAGGTATTTTTGATAATTTTCACCATCCTCCTATAACAACTCCAATAGACATTTATCATTTTCCTATTACATTCTCTGTTGGAGTTTCTAGAATTTTAAATTCTGGGAGTGTTCCTGTTGAGTTTTCCCCTCCTGGTCCGGGATTGGAGGGAGAAATTCTTGTCACTCCTATCTCTCCTAAAATTGTACCGTGGTTTATACCCAGATCTTTAGAAGATTTTCTTACCACAGTCTTTACCACTCCTCCTCCTGTTAGAGTTAGTGATTTCGCAGAAAGAGAAACCTCTGTTCCCCAAAGCCCTAAAGCCTTTTCTCCAAATCCTCTGCCATGTCCCTTTCCTCCCAAAAACACACCCCCAGTTTCCCCTATTCAAACTCCTTCCCCCCTAGTTCTCCTTCACCGATTATCCCTATGGTAGGAGAAAATCCCCCCATGACCAGAATGGAAGCTATAATAGCTGCTAGATATGCCCCCCTTGTTTTGCCTCATCCTCTGAATTCCCTCCCGATAGATGGCTACCTTAAGTAGTTTCCCAAGTTCATAGGCAAAGGAGACATAACCGCAAAAGAAAACCTTGAAGCCTTTTACAGTTTTATAGATCATCATGTCATCATGCATGCATATGTGTGGATGAGGATTTTTGTTCATTGCCTTGAAAGTGATGCTAGAAAGTGGTTTAGGGCCTTGCCTCCTAGATCTATCGATGGGATTGAAGCCCTAGATGAAGTATTCTTAAATAATTGTGGGGAAAGAAAGGATTTCCTTTACTATATTACAGAGTTCAGATCACTGAAGAAGGAGGGGGAATTTGTTTCTGACTTCTCAAAGAGATTTAATAAAATGTATAGTAAAATTCCCACTCAGGTTAAGCCTATAGAAACCTCTACACAGATTACCTATTCTAGTTCTTTTGACCCTAATTTTTTCCTCCTATTACGAGAAAGGAGAGATACCTCCTTGGCTCATATGCAAGATGTAGTCATTGAAGTAGAATCCAATATTATGGTAGTAAATGGACTTAGGAGTAAGGCTGATAGGGACAGGAAAAAAGGAAGGTCTAAAACTTCAACCTCTTCCTCTACTGCCCACCCTCAGGATGATGAGCTTATCAAATTAGTAAAATCTCTTGCTGCTGATATGGAGAAGATAAAACTTGAAACAAGATAGGCCTATAGAAACACTCAAAGCACTGATAATAGAAGCACCTTCAGGCGACCTAATAATGCTCCTTAGATACTTCCAAGAGATCAAAGAGGTCGGGATAGGGATGATCAAATAATTCAATCCCCTCTCCAAAATAACCTTGTCACTAATGAGGGAGAAGAGGAAGAGGAAGTTGATCTCGAAATCCATTGTCTTGGGGATACCTCCTCATTTCCCCATTTAACTAAATCTGCATACGAGGAGTCTCTAATGGATAGCCAACTAAATGATCTGAGTAAAGGGGAAAAAACTAGCCATGCTCCAAACATATATAATCCGAGATTCAAACAGAAAGAAGGGAAATCAGACATTCCTGACTGGCCTACCAGAGTAGAAACACCTGTGAAATATATTGCAGACCGAAGTAAGGAAAATAAGGTGTAGACCCCCGACTAGTGGTCAAAGGTCCCGTCCCAGAGGTGAGAGAAATTCTGAATCCTCCCTCCTCTTTCAGCTATGAGCATGAAATACAAAAGATCAGAATCCTGTACCCATTTCCAAACTGTTGAAGTATGAAGACTTCAGAAGGTGCCTCTACAAAATTTTGCAGCCCGAGCCTCCATCTCATTCCACAGATTCAGTAAACCTCCAAGATGAGAAGCCTGTGGTTATCCTTGATCCTTTGGTAGAAGATAGAGACGATTCATCCCCTCCCTTATATACTTCACTGAACATACATGAAAAGGTTTTGAACAATTGTTTGATGGATTCAGGGGTATCTCACAATCTTATGCCTAAGATTGTCATGGAAGAGTTCGGCCTGGAGATTACAAAATCCTACCACGACTTGTATTCTTTCAACTCCAGGAAGGTATAGTTCCTTGGGGTTATCAAAGACTTGGTTGTATCTCTGTTTCAGATGCCCATGAAAAGTGTGGTCATGGATATCATGGTGGTGGATGTTCCTCCCAAGTTTGGCATGCTCTTGTCAAGATCTTGGATAAAAAGACTCAGGGGAACCTTGCATATGGACCTCACATATGCAACCATTCTTGTGTTCTGGGGGGAGCATAAAATATTGTATAGAGAATCTCAATTGGCCTACATTATTAATGATGAAGCAGACCCCACCAATCATCCTATCTTTGCACTCGATACTAATTTGGGATCTAGTTTGTTAGAGCTCACTGATGCTCCTAAAACTCCTCTTGAAATCAGAAAGAAATCCATTTCTTCTCATGAAATACCTCCCCCAACTACTTCTGTGTGGAAAATGTTCTTCGACGGAGCCTCTTCTAGGGAAGGTGTTGGTGTCGGAGTAGTTTTGGTGTCACCTTGTCAATAAGCCATATCCCTATCATACAAATTAGAGTTTTAAATTACTAATAATGTGGCAATGTATGAAGCTCTTGTTTTAGTTTTGAGGGCTACGAAAGATATGGGAATTGAAGAGATAGTAGTATTTGGAGATGTTGAATTAATTGTTCATCAGGTCAAAAATGTTTATCAATCCAAACACCCTCGGCTCAGAAGTTACATAAATGAAGTATGGGACTTAGTTGACAGTTTTTTCTCAGCTTTCAACATTTCATTTATTCCAAGAGAAGAGAATGTCATGGTTGATTCTCTCACCATTTCAGCAAGCAATTTTAGAGTTCCTCTTCCACCCAAGCTCAGGTATGATATTGAGGTAAGATAAAGGCCCTCTGTACCGGATAATATAAATCATTGGAATGTATTCGAGGACGATCTTGAAATAAAAATATTTCTGGAGTCTGTCGATGAGTTCTATGCATTACACATTGATCAGGATGATGATTCCGAGGGTGACCCTCATGCAGGTACACTTTTAAATAAAATTGCTAATCACCATATTGTTCAACTGCCTAGAAACCACATCCCCAAGGGATTAGTCCCTTTGGAAATATTTTTCGATGAGAATGATGTGGCAGTAAAGGGAAAAGTACCAAATGATGATGTTGTTGTGGCTAAGTGCAATATTGGCACAGAGGGGAACCCAAAATTCATCAAGTTGTCAAGCAGCCTGTCACGGGAGCAGAGAGCCGAGTATACTAAGCTGTTAAAAGAGTTCAATGATGTGTTTTCTTAGGCCCATGAATACCTCAGAACATATGACATCAGTGTTATTGAGCATAAGACTCCCCTAAAGGAAGAAGACAAACCCTTTAGGCAGAAAGTAAAACAAATAAATCCTATGTTGTTGCCTATAATGGAGAAGGAGGTGAAGAAGTTGTTGGATGCCCAGATCATCATGCCTTTGAGATATTCTAAGTGGGTAGAAAACTTAGTCCCAGTAAGAAATAAGAGTGGGGAGATCAGACTCTGTTTCAATTTCAGGAACCTGAACAAGAGCTCAAAGAAGGACAATTACCCTTTGCCAAAGATGGAACACATATTGTAAAGGGTAACAGGTGCATCCGAGATTTCCATGATTGATGGATTTTCTGGCTATAATCAGATTTTTGTCTTACCTGAGGATAGAGAGAAGACAACGTTCACCACTCTTTGGGGTACATTCATGTATGCTAAAATTCCCTTCGGATTGATGAACACGGGGGCCACCTTCCAACGAGCCATGGACATTGTGTTCATTGGAGAAAGGGATAAATTTGTGGTTATCTATCTAGACGACATAACTGTGTTTTCCATATCTGATAAAGAACACTGCTGCCATCTAAGAAAGGTATTCTTGAAATGAAAAAGGTTTGGTCTCTCCCTTAATCCCAAGAAGTCTTTATTTTCCATGCAGGAAGGGAAATTGTTGGGACACATTGTATCAACCAAGGGGGTCAGAATTGATCCAAGAAGGGTGGAAGATATTCAAGTCTTGTCACTTCCCAGATCCAAGAATAAGGTTTAGTCTTTCCTGGGAAAAATTAATTTTCTGAGAAGGTTTGTTTCAATTTTGTTGAATTGGTGAAGCATATCACAACTATTCTCAAGAAGGGGAATGAACTAAAATGGATTGCTGAGTCTAGAGAATCCTTCAACCAAATCAAGAAGGCACTGACTGAGGAACATATGCTAATCAGTCCTGATTATTCCAAGTATTTTCTGATTTTTTCCTTTGCTTCTTTTGATACAGTGGCAATTTTTTTATTGCAGAAGAACACTGAGGGGCTTGAACAACCTATTTCCTTTTTTAGTAGAGCACTGAGGGACGCATAAATCAAATATGACATCATGGAGAAGCAAGCCTATGCCTTGGTGAAATGTCTCAAAGCTTTCAGGTTCTATGTCTTGCATTCAAAAATCATTGTGTATGTTCCTTCGACTTCTATGAAGGACATTCTCATTCAACCCGACATAGATGGAAGAAGGACCAAGTGGATTGCCAAAATCCTTGAATTTGACTTAGAAATAAAAGCCACCAAGATAATTAAAGGCCAAGGTTTATCCAAGCTGTTGGCTGAATCTAATTTTAATGCTTTGGGGGTTAACTTCATCCACATTTTCTCAGGAAATCAGAAGACTAAGTTGTTTGATAGAAGTCCTCAGGACGTCCCTCCATTGGAAGAATGCACCTGGTATAAACATTATATATTTTCTGCAAGAATTAAATCCCCCTGATGGTATGGGAAAAAGAAAGGCAAGATCTCTAAAGCTCAAGGGAATCAGATATTTCCTCATTGATTAGGTATTGTACTGGAAATACCCTTTGGGTGTGCTTTTGAGATGTTTAGACCCACAAGAGACCCAAAAAATTATATTCGACTTCCATGACAGCCTATGTGGGGGATTGTTGGTTGTGGAGCTTGATTATCTTCCTGATTCAGAGGTATTTTACTTTCAGTCGTGTTTATTACCCATGAAGTATTTACACCCCAGAAGTATGTACACTCTTCCACGCGGGTGAGTGCAGAGGGGGGGTACCCCCTCTGTAGGGTCCGGGGGGGATATCCCCCTATCTGGGGGCAAGCGAGCCCCCTGTGGGGGTTCGGGGGCGAAGCCCCCGAAGGAAAAATTGCCTTGTAAATGTATATTGTAATTTCATTGTAAATCTGGACCGTTCATTATAAG
>JZKD02S1770062.1:399605-412342 GCA_000966675.3 Picea glauca
GCATAAGGAGGTTGCCCCCTCAAAGAGGCTTATTATCTAAATTTCTCTCTTTTTCAAGGCATTGAGTACTTATTCTGAGGTTTTTCTATGCTATATTGATATTTGGTTCCTAACATAGGGTATGGAAAATATTGGTGAAATCTGTTACTGTCTGGTCCCTTTCTTGACGTAGGGTGGTCCATCTGGTGTACTGGTCCTCGTAGCTTCCAACGGGTTAGTATTGTTCTTTAATGGCATCCCAAAAGGAATCCCATGTAGGGGCCACCACAAACATTGTAGATTCCTCCATGACCCTTTTCTCAGAGTAAGTATCCCACCAATATTTAACTTGGGGAACGACCTTGAGGAGTGAAAAAGTGATTTTTTCCCTATTGGAAAAATTATGGATCGAAAAATATCCTTCGAGCAGATTCAACCATTTATCTACAAAATCCACATATATCAGTCCTTCAAATAATGGAATATCAAAATTTACTTGTACCTTGAAGGGGGTTGCATGGCCGCTTGATGAAGATGTTTCTCCTGTGGGTAGTCGTCGAAGGATTTGCGCAAAGTTGTCCATCATTTCGTTCCTTTGTCGCGTGAGGGATTCCTCGAGAAAAATTTTAATAGGATCTTCTGCTCCATCATCTTTATTTTTTTCCCCCATGGGTTTTTGTTGGGCTCGACATGACCGATATTCTAATGGATCGATTGGTTCGAGTCCCAACTTCTTGTACCCAAATCTTGTTGGGGACATGCACGAAGAAAAATAGATGAAGAGCGTATCGCTCTGATACCACTGATCTAGATTTAGGAGTGGAATGAACTGATTAACGTATTGAATACAATAAACACAGAGATATAAATAATAACACAAATATCCAGTGAACAATATCTTCTATTAAATAATGAAATAGGATGAAACTGTAAAATTGCAGAACTGAAACACTTGCTCAAATGGTGGTAGTTATCTCTGAGAAGTGATGTGGTTTCTACACGCATATGTATGAGTAGAATAGATTAAAATGAGGCTCCAAAGGCATTTTTAATATTACTTATGAATTCCAAAACCCTATACATCCAAAAACCTAACCCTAGAAGGTGAAACACCAAAATTCATGTGGGCCCTGTGGGTAAGTTGGTGTAATTTGGTACCTCAACTTCCAAGGGTCGTAACTTTTGCATACGACCTCTGTTTTAGGCACATGATATCCCGTTGGAAAGGTATTTTAGAGAGATACACATTCTTCTATCAAGCTCTATCTTCGTCTACAGTTTGACTATGGAAAGCCAAAAAAACAATGTTTAGGGCCCCAAAACGGCCTTGGAAGTACATCAAGATGTGCTGACATGAAAACATACAAAATAAGCTAGTTGTATTAGGCGAGAGGCCACCCATATCCACCTAGAGGATTTGTTGGGATTTAGACAACCCCAAAAGTTTAGGACTCACAATTACAAAGAAGTACAAAAGAACATGTTGAACAAAAAATAGACATGAGGAGCTAGTTGGAATAGGTGGGTGGCCACCAATATCCACCTGGATCAAGTTTTGATGGAGCATTTGAGAACATCATCACAACTTTTAGGTTTTTCTTCATTGACCTTATTTGGTGGCTTTGTAGGCTTGCATTTTTAATTTTCTTTAGGAGTCTTCTGATTCTTATCATAGCCAAGACCAGTCTTAATGAATGGTGACCTTTGGAAATTGATGATATCATCTAATATTTCAATGTTATTTTCAAACTTCAATATTGTATTCAACTAAGAAGTTGATTTCTCCAATTTTTTTCTTAATGAAGAAATTTAAGATTTTAACTTTTCACACATTTCTTCCTTTCTTTTAACTGGCTTCTCACCACTTCTTCCATCTGTTTTGCCTCTTCTAGTTGAATCTTTAGGATGATACTGGTATTTTCTGTTTCTTCAAGACTTTGTGACATTTTTTATTTTGAATCAAGATCATCCTCTTCATATTTATGAAACTACTCCTTTTGTTTCAAATTATTTTTCCTAAACTTGTCGATTCTCTTAAGGAGCAAATGATCTCTTCTTCAAGATCCACTTCCCCATTTGTTTTAGTATTTTCCTTTTTTTTTGAATCCATCATTTCTTCCCTTTCTCTTCATTATTCAAGACATCAATATTTGTTTCAATTACCATAAAGAGACTTTTGTCTCTATCATTATAAAAAATTCTTTCATTGTTCTCTTCAAACAAGTCACTAACCCCTTTTGAGTAGAGACTCTTCTTTTTCTTATAAGAGTTCTTCTTCTTTTCATGTGTGTCCTATTTATGGTTCTTTTGATGGTGTTTTCTCCCTTTGTTTACGTTATGGTATTCTTCATCATCACTATATTCTTTCTTTTCATATTGACACTTAGCCTCAAAATGTCCTACTTTCCCATAGTTAAAGCATTTAAAGGGAAATTTACCTTTGAATTTTCCAAATCCCTTTTATAATTTTATCACAAAATGTGCTTCCTCTGCATCTTATTCACAACTGGAGTAATTTATTGATTTGTCTTCTCTATTCTTTTTCTTCTTTGATTCTTTGAATTTTTCTTCTTTTTTTGATGGTTTTTAATTTTCAGTCCTCATTTCATATGCAGTGAGAATATCATGCAATTCATCCATTGTCAATTTATCAATATCCTTCATTTCCTCAATTGCACAAACTTTGGCATCAAATCTTAAGGGGGGTGAACTTAATACATTTTGTACAATCATCGGTTCTTCAACCTTTTCACCTAGTCATATGATGGTGTTGAAAATTTCATCCACATAGAGGAGATAGGCTACAATATTTTCTTTGTCTTTCATTTTTAGACTCTCGAACTGTCTTCTATAAGTTTGGAGCTTTTCCTTCTTAACCTTGTCATCACCTTCATAGATATTTTGAAGCTTGTCCCAAATATCTTTTGTGAATTCACAATGCATCACCTTGACAAAATTGGATTTTGATAGGTCAGACAAGATGGCATTCGTGGCTTTTGCATTATTTTCACTAGGATTCTTCCTAGCCACATCTATTGGTGGAGTTGTTGGGGCTATATAACCAATCACAACTAATTTCCAAATATCAAACCCAAGATCCGTTAGATATGTTCACATTTTTATGATCCATAATGCATAGTTTGTTATGTCAAATAATGGAGCTTTGTTTGTGGAGAAACTATCCTAACCAACCATGTGTGCTCCCGAGACATACCTTCCAGTGATTTGACTATTTCTGAAGGAACCTACTCTTATACCAATTGTTAAGCACACACTTATACTGAGAGGGGGTGAATCAATATAAGAAAATATCTTACTTATTTAAATTCAATCACCACAATAAATCAATCACACATAAAATA
Organism: Picea glauca; assembly: GCA_000966675.3. Taxonomy (NCBI): domain Eukaryota; kingdom Viridiplantae; phylum Streptophyta; class Pinopsida; order Pinales; family Pinaceae; genus Picea; species Picea glauca. The sequence continues at coordinate 402,947 of JZKD02S1770062.1, forward strand.
TATCAACTACAGAGAAAAGAACATGAGATTTATGTTGAAATCCTTTCAGGAGAAAACTGCAAAAATGTTTCTTTATAACTCTTCGTAGGAACCAACCTACTATTATAAATATTCATAGGCACCAACCTACTAGAGACATAAATCCCCAATAATATAAATCCTTGTAGGCACCAACCTACTCTTACGGATCTTTGTAGGCACCAACGTACTGGAGACATCAATCCCCACTGCTAAGCACCAACTTAGCAATAGACACCAATCACTTCATTTAAGAAACATCAATCCTTAATTCCAACTCTCACTTTCTTGAATATGCCTTCTTCAAATAATCATTTGTATTTCCTTCTCCCAAAGCCGCCTCATCTCCTAGAATCAAGGAATGAGTGCTCTTCTTCCTATAAAATATAAATTTACCTAAGATAAAAATGGAGTTTACCAATGAGCCATTGGTTTTGGAAGCCCATGGTACTTTCCCATAGTATTACATGTATAAGAGAGATAATTATGCATGTATCCAACATAATCAACATCATCATGCCAAGTCATGAACATGTGGGTTAACCCTCTCGACATATTTTTATTAAAATAATAAATATATGTTGACTCAATCCAATTCTTGGTTAACTCTTATATATCACAAAATTTATATTTATCATTGCCTGTGTGTTGTTTCCTTTGACATCAATAAAATGTTTTCTAACAACGTCATCGTCTACATCGACATACACAAAACTGTTGTGATGGGTTGTCTCCTACAAATAAGTTTTAGAAAGGCATGTTAAAAAGTGATAACATCGACTAATAACAAGTCCAAGACTATATAATTTTGGAATGGTAAACATGACACTAGCATAGTAAGCATAACATCAAATTCAAACATGTATATTGTTGATTTCAATACTATAATGTTAATTGTTACTTATGTGTAATGTCGATTGTTATTTAGTTAAAATAAATTAAATTTAAACAAATAACATAATAAAAGTTAAATAAAAATGTAGGGCCACTAAATTCAAGAATCTGTAACATTGGCTTCAATCATATAATGCCACAGGTTATTTATGCGTAACTCTAGTTATTATTTTGTACCACACCTGAGAATCACTTCTAGGCATCTGTCACTAAAATACAAACTCTGTCACATACTGGATTTTTTTTAATTTCCTTAATCTCACTCATTAATACTTTGATAACATTAGTTAATTAATTCCAGCCTTCATGAAGTCTAATATAACATTATTTTAATTTCTTATACCAATTCATGACACACCTATACCCATATCTAGGCTCTGATACCAATGGTACTAATATTCCCTACATATGAAACAAGTATGTAGTCCTAACAACATATAATTCCATGTATAATTATAAACAATTATAGCATAACAAAATTAAGAATATATAAACACAGATTAATCAACATAAAAACATATAACATAACACTTATGTTTTATAAAATCACCAACTAGATGCAAACTTCATACGTTCCACCCAACCATACACGTTGTTGTTCTAGCACTCTCAGAAGCATGTCACCCAATACTCTAGAGAAAGTATGGTAAGTAAAAATGATGATAATTATGGAATGAATGATTTTTCCACTAAAACCAAAGTTTAAATACGCATGTTCCTTTTTTGACAAGTGGAAACCAAGGAACTACTTTCCCCACTACTTGGTAATTGATCCCTCAACTTGAGAACTTCAGATAAAAACATACTTAGGACTTAGGACTTAGGAATATATTATTATATTCCTCGGCTTAAGCCCCTTTGAATTATCATCTTTCCTTAATTCCTTAGCCCCCTTTCTCTCTCATCGAGTCCTATCCCCCCACACTCTCTTGTATGACTTGGTATATATTCGTGATGCATTTTATTATTATATCAGAGTGTGATTATAATTTACATTGCTAGGCTCACTAGCATTTCATCATATAGGCACATTGGCCTAATATCACATAGGAACTCAAGCCCAAAACCTATATACATAGGCACTTTGGCCCAATAACCATACTGGCTAAGCAACCTATAAAAATGTATATACATATACAAAATTATAACATTCCCCTCCCCCTTATTTATGCATTGTACTCGGCGCATTATATACATATGTACAATAAAAAAGTTTCAAAAAGATGTGGGTATTCCTCTTGCATGACATCCTCATGCTCCCATTTAGAAACTTTAGGATTGTAGTATGTCCATTGGAACTTTACCAATCCAATGGCCCGATTCCTTATCAATTTGAACTTCTTATAAAATATGCACACTAACTAGACCTCGAAGTTTCCCTCGTGCTCCACCTAGATCACAGTCCAATCAATTACATGGTTATCATCAGGCACATAGTTCTTAAGAAAAGACACATGAAACACATTGTGAATGCATATGAATATAGGCGGTGCAATCATGTATGCATTAAGACCAATCATCTCTAGGATTTCAAATGTTCCACAATATCTTGTTTTCAATTTTTGAAAACTTCCCAATTTTAGTGAACTCTTCTTATCTTTCACTTTCAAGAAGACATGTTCTCTCACTATGAATTTTCTGTGTGTTCTTCCTTTTTCCAAATAATGTTTTCCATGTCCTATGTATCCTTCAAATTCTATTTTATTTTCACCGCCCGTTCTTCCATCTCTCTTAGAATATATATCCCAATGATGGCTCTATCAGTTGGGTTATCCCAACTCACAGGTGTGTTGAATTTCCTACCATACAAGGATTCAAATGAGATTATATTCAAATATTTATGATGCCCAATATTATAGGAAAATTCAACTAAATCTAGATAATATTCCCATTTTGATGAATTATCCATCACATACATCCTCAACATATCCTCAATTACTTGATTGACCCTCTCTATTTGTCCATCTGACTCTGGGTGATATGTTTCACTAAAATTTAAATTTTTCCCAAATCCTTTAAATAATCCCTTCCAAAAAAATGATGTGAACTTAGGATCTCTATCAGAAACAATTGTCTTAGGCACACCATGTAGCCTAGTAATTCCCCTCATGTAAATCTTTGTAATGTAGGCTACCTTGTGATTTAGCTTATAGTCATGTGATTCAATTTATCCATCACTACTAGGATAGAATCATGTTACCTTATAGTCCTGGACAGTTTAGTAATGAAATCAATTGTAACAAATTTCCATTTCCACACAAGAATGGGAAATGGATATAGAAATCTAGTTTCGTGTCTATGCTCAGTATTCACCTTTTCGCACTCTAAACATTTGGCTATATAATTAGCCACATATTTCTTCATATTTGGCCAAAATTATTGGGCCTTTATAGCTACAATTGTTTTGTCATATTCTAGTGGCCAACATAAGGTACATTTCTCTTAGCGCCAAATTTTTCAGCTCTTGGTATTTAGGCACATATAAATTTCCCTTATACATGAGGACTACATCCTCTTTCATCTCATAATATTTAAATTTTTGCTAACAAGTACTTTGATGTAATGCTTCTTTTATGTGAAAATAGTGTTGATTTGAATTTGCAACTTCCAAAATTTTGTCTTTTACATTAGACCTATACATGCTAATGGTTGTAGCATGCATCTCATGTACTAGACTCCACATGAGTGAATATACCACTTTATTTTCCTTTCCTTTGATGTGATTTATATCAAAATAATACTCACTGAGGAATTCCAACCATCTAATTTGTCCCACATTCAATGTTTCTTTTCCAATCAAATATTTCAGACCACTATGGTCTATCCTCAACTCGAATATTTTTCCCATGATATAATTTCTCCACGTATTTAAGACATGAACTATGGATACCAACTCTAATTCATGTGTGGAATATTTTCTCTCATGTTCTTTCAAATTCCTTGACTCATAGCATATCACATCCCCATTTTTTGTAAGGACTCCACCAAGCCCTTCCTTGTATGCATCAGTGAACACAATGAAATCCTTATCTGGATCATCAATCTTCAATATTGGTGCACTTGTCAGTACATTCTTCATGTGTAGAAAAATTTCATCACATTCAAAGGTCCATTCGAATTTCACACCCTTATTTTGCAAAGACGTGATTGGGTCTGCAATCTTTGAAAATCATTTAATGAATATTCTACAATAACCTACAAGTCACATGAATGATCTCACCTTTGAGACATTCTTTGGTGTTGGTCATCCTATAATTAATTTTATCTTCTCAAGTTCAACTGTTATCCCTTCATCTAAAATAATATGGTCCAAATAATGGATCTTCCTCTGATAAAATGAGAAGTTTCTCATCTTGGCATATAATGAATTATCCCTCAATACCTATAGAGCCATCCTTAAGTGTCATTCATGGTCCTCCTATATCTATGATTAGATGAGTATACCATCCAAGAAAATGATCACAAACTTGTACAAATACTCTTTGAAGACTCTAATCATTAGACACATGAATACAATTGGTACATTTGATAACCCAAATGACATCACTACAAACTCATAATTTCCATATATTGTCTTTAATGTTTTCTTTCTAATATATTATTCTTTGATTCTCACTAACATACAACCATAATGCATAAATAAACCATAACATAGGATATACGAGCTTCACCCCAGTGTGGGGCTACCTCCACCAACTCTTCATCTTCTTTATTATCTTTTGTCAATCTCCTTACATGCACAAAGCCTCAGAACCCACTCCGCATAGGGTAGGAGATCTACGCGCACCTTGCCAGATCCACCTTCCCTGAGCTAGGTTTAAGAACAAAGCCTTCTTATTGTCTATACATAAGTTTCTAACAATCAATTTCACTTATCTCTGCAAGTCCTTAACACATAGCACACACAAAGCATTCACAACTATTCGCACTTAGCACATTAGCCTCTTCCTACATTGCCTACATATCTATTTATACATTCCAAAATGGGACCAAACATGGGTAAACCCATGGGCTGACATCCCATTCTTGTTAGATAAACCCCAATCCAAAAATCTTCCCTAAAAAGGGGTCGAGATCCCATGATCTCCGCTTCGACTTGCGCTCTGCCTTTGACCAGCCTGTCGAAGTCCCAAAAGAGGTCAAACATGACCAAGGATCTCCAAAACTTGGTTAAGGGCCAACAATGAGTACCTGACATGGATGGAATTTTCAGGACTCATACATCAATCCTATTCCCAGGTTGTGATTTAGGGGGGATGTTTGAGTACATGCACAACATTCCACTTTTCAAGGGACATCCATGTCTATTTTAATCCATTCCTAAATTTAAGGGGTTTCCTATTTTTAGTGGTGTTATTTATAGCATGTCTAACATATGGCAATGAATGGGAAACCAATGGACATTGGATGTGGATAACTTATCCCCTTAGTAAGTGCACATTTCCTTTATTATTTATGGAGTAAAATTCATCTTTTACCACTAGGTGACTCGTGGTATTGACCCATAGTATTGAATGGTTAAGAATTGACTAATTCTAACTAGTGCATGCACAAAGAATCCCAACCTTATGTGGATTTTTTTTCTCCCTAGAGAATCTATATATTGTTCTCGTGTCAATCATTAATATAAGAGAGAAATTTGGTTTGGTTTTTTAGTAATATTGTATTTTTTAGTGTTATTTCATTCTCTCTTTTCTCTTTTTTCTTTCAATTTTGTTTATGTAGTTTTTTTATTAGCGCAACTAGATCTTGGCCAGTTCTTAAAATCCTACATGGTATTGGAGAAATAGAGTGTATTGTGAGGAAAACTAACATTATATTGAAATTTTTTCAAAGATTGAATATCCCAAAGAGAATGTGACAACCATATACATCAATTATTCTTACCCCGTTCAATTACTTTGAATGGAAACCCAAGATAATACTTCTTCTAAGGAGTAAGGGACTTTACAAAATTTCTATGGGAATCAAAGCATATCCCAATTCCGCCAATGAGAAAGCTCAGTTTCTCAAAATATAAGATATGGCATTTGGGATAATATGGTTGTCAATTTCTCCAAAATTGCTCTTCCATGTAGAATCATCTACCACTATTGTCGAGGTATGTACTACATTGGAGGTTATGTTCATGAAATAGGATGATCTTGAATATTTCATACTAGAGAAACCCAAGAAAAATCCTAAGGAAAACCCATCGGAAGATCTAGGTAAGTGATATGTTCTAACTGTTATTTCTTCCTTAGCTAATACTTGGATTTCAAATTCACGGAATAGATCATTGGATCCTTCCATAGAGATATTGTTCATTGAAGGGACTAAGAAATTTGATGAATAACCCCTACATCCATTCCAAGAGAAACCTGTAACAAATTCTCCACCTCTTCCTAAACCCAATATCAAAGAGGATTCCTCATGCTATATGGATCATATTTCAGATCAAATTTCAAAATCTGATTTAGAGTTTCATGGGCATGTCATTACTGATCTGGATCTTAGACCATGGTGGGAACATCATACCCAATAGGTCACTAGATATCTAGTGGGTGAACATGTCAATCCAAGGATAACAATATCTTAGTTTTAGGCTGCTCCACATGCCCTCATAGCTACTGAGCCATTATTGCCCATGCATTTATATATGGTTTTTGCATCGGATCCTTAGTCCTATGCAGAGGTTGCAGGAAACTATTATTGGGAAGATGCCATGAATAAGGTATACAATTCCCTGATTGAGAATCACTTATGGTATTTGGATCCTCTTCCTTCCAATCAAAGCAATTGGATATATAAGGGATTCTCGCTAGTGCATTCACTTCACTAAATCTATACAGACATCTACATATTCATCAAAAACTTCAATGAGAAGAAATTTGCATCCTTGCAAGGTCTCCTTGGATTGAAGGACATAGTTGCATAACAGTTAATCATGTTTGCATTTCCTTTGTTATAATTTCATTTTGAGTGGGGGTTTTCTTCCCACTAGGTTTTCCCTCTTTACGTCACTTTTATTTTAGTTATGTGTGTGTACATGAGTATCTAACATGGTTTAAATTGTTGGGACTCATACATCATTTCTACTCCCAGGTTGTGATTCAAGGGGGTGTTGGAGTACATGCACAACATTCCACTTTTCAAGGGACATCCATGCCTATTTTTATCCATTCCTAAATTTAGGGGGTTTCCTAGTTTTAGCATCTCTATTTATAGAAAGTATAACATATGGTATTGACTAGGAAACTAATGTGCATTGGATGTGGATAACTTAGCCCCTTAGGAAGTGCACATTTTATTTATTAATAATGGATTCAAAATTGTAATTTTCCACTTAGTGAATCATGGTATTGACCCATGGTGTTTTTCCTGTAAGTCCAAAAATCATCTTCCTTCTAAGTTATTATTCTCCTACAATGGTCAAAATATGATTTTGGCTCCAAAATTAGCTTATTTTTTTCTTTTTTCTTAAAAACATAGAATAACTTTCACTGATGTGGAACTTGTTTGATGTGGTTTATAATATGGCACCCTAGGTCCACATGGAACATTGAGGTGATTTCATGTCACCCCTTGGCCACCCTATACCTTCCCATAATACTCCATCACTTTCCCCCTTCTCTCTTCATTTCTCTTTCTCCTTCTCCATCATCCTTCTTCTCTTTTCTCTTCCCTTCTCTTTCCTTTATTTTTTCTTCTTTATTTTTTATTTACAGGAACACAATACCTAACTTCCCACATGGAACCTGGTATAAATATGGATGGGAAAGGGTTCCTACCTCCTATGCTACCCCTCCACTTGTAACTCATATGTTGGTTGCGATGATGGGTGAGTCCCATATCAAACAATTTTCTTCCTGGTGCATAACATGCTCAATCCACAGATCAGACAATGGAGATCAACAGTAGATTGAAAGTTGAGAATGATATCATGATTTTTAGGTGGAGGGTATTTAACAACACCAAAGGTCCCAATACCACCAAACCAACTACCATATACATGTCAAACCCTAGTTCAACTCGGGGAATTTTGGAACTGTTCAAAATCACTTAAAAAGGTTCTGATACCACTTGTTCTTTTGGAGTCCATTCCCTCACCTGTCATGGAAACTACATCACCCCTCAGGCCTAAAACCATGTTATTCCACCTTTCCACCATGTCTCTCCACCATTGTATTCCATGTCACCTGACACATGGCCTCCATGTCACCCTATAAGGAATTTTCCCAAATTTTCAAAAATTCTGAAAATTTCCTAATTTTCAAAAATAATTAATTTTGAAATTTTCTTCCCCGAATTCCATGGAAACCATTGTTGAGTACATTTTTATGCTTCCTTTTTACTCTATAAACTACACTTTTGCCTCTATATCCATCCATTTTGCCTTCATTTCATTCCATATTTTCCATAAAACAAATTATGCAAGGTATATTTATAATTCTTTAGCTTAAGAATTGAGTTTTCTAAATTTTGGCATTAAAATTGAAAATTTATAAGAAATTACAGGATTTGACTAAATCCCGTAATTGCTCCTAGGTTCGTATACTTGCAGGACACCTGGGAAAAATCTAAGACTTGGGTCGTGATCCCTGATGTACAAGGATGGAGGATGAGCTATCAGCTTTGAGATTTGAGCCTTCCAGGTGTCTGGTCAACGTTGGTCAAATAGGGCCACTTCAACAGAAAATACCATGTTTTAACCTTAAATCATGGACAATTTTGGATTTTCGTGGGATTTGGTCATATATTATGGATCTAAAGGGGGCATTCGACCTTCCTAGAATATATTATGGATATGATCATGATATTTAGGAGATTTATTAGCATTTTTAGTTTTAAAACTCTTGTATAAATACTCTAAAGCATAGACTAGAATGACAACCTTGAATGTGAATGAAGAAACTTTGGAATTTGCAATCTTGAGATTGTTAGGATATTTAGACACTTAGGAGTTAGTTAAGATCTACTTGGTCTAATATGTCGTTAGGTAAAAGTGTGTTTCTTTAGTATGCATTTGTAGTTAGGCAATCCGACGGTCACGATATGTTCCCGACATAAAGTGATCTGACGGTTCATACTCTCCTCGATCTTAAAGGCCATTTATCCGTTGCTTAACACCCGATTGCTCCATGATCTCTATTTAAAGAGCATGGAGGGTCATTTGCCGATGATCGATTGTGAGAAAATCTCTTGTAAAATCTCTCTGTATTCTTTTTCTTTGCATTAATAAACTGCTCCAAGTGGCCGCGTTGGCTGGGGCCGTGGATGTTTCCTCGTAGGGGTTTTACCACATGAAAACATCGGTGTGTTGATATTTGATCTATTTATGTGAGTGGTTACTGAAGGTGTTCATCCTCTGTTGGAATACTTGTGTTTTCGAACATGGTATCAGAGCCTGTTTGAAGACCCGCTCCTGTTGTAGATCGAGATCGTGAAGCCGAGTTTCCTCATCTCCATTTTCTGGCATTTATGTACATTTTTGGGCTGAAAGGA
>JZKD02S1770062.1:440266-451099 GCA_000966675.3 Picea glauca
AAAACAATAATGAGTCATATTTACATCAAACACTATTGGGTCCATTACCCAAACCTTTGTGCTACAGGTCTTTCTTCAAGGGTTGACATCAATGACAACCAACCTTAATCAATAGATTCTACCATAGACGAAGCATAGCATAAAAAATGGAACTAGATGAAAACGAAGAGAAATAGGGGTGATAACAGAACATATAATGGTGGTTCCTACAAAATAATGAGAATGACAAAAAACAAATTTGACACATAATGTCAACATGACATGCATTATCTAACTGATTTCCATAGAATATGGAATATCTTGTCCATATGTAACCGTCAGTTGTTAGATTCGACTCCATAAAATCCACTCTGTCGAGTCAGCTTGACAGGGATTCTCGACCTGAACACTTATGCATCCAACTCATAGTTTATTGTTGGGATTGTCAATCCACTTCCCCGATAAATTTGATTGTTGGTTGAGTCCAACCAAAAGGAATGTCGACTACTCGACTGATTGGTGTAGTGTGTTGTTCGATCACCCAAAATATTGTATCTAGATGTAGATCAAACTCTCAATCGAATGAACCTAGGAGATGTGTGATGAACCATCAATGATTGATGTTCCAACACCCCCTCATCAACACACATCTTTGAAGATTCAGGAGGTGAAATTATGTCATTATGACACCCCCCCATAATTGCAAGTTCTTGAATCCCAAGAATTGTGGAAATATTGATAAATCTGGCTTCATCTAAAGGTTTGGTGAAGATATCAACAACCTGATCATATTTTATGTAATATTCAAGAGAGACAATGTTCTCATGAACCAACTATCTAAAATAGTGAGCATGGAGCTCAACATGCTTCATCTTACTGTGGAAAACAATATTTTCAGCAACCTGTATGGCACTATGGTTATCACAGTAGATTGTAGTTGAGGTCTAAACAGAAATTCCAATTTCTCCTCAAATTTGGAAAATCCATATTGCTTCAGTACCTGCTTGCACGACGTCATGATATTATTCTTTTGTAGTCAACAAAGAGACTAACTTTTGTTTATTACATGACCACACCAAAGGTATAGTGCTATAGTGAAACACATGGCCAAAAGTGGACTTCCAATCATCACTGTCGCAAACCCAATCAGAGTCGGTGACATCGACCAGTGAATATATACTTCAACAATGCCTAATACCAAAATGAGTGGTACCCTTGAGATAAAAAAAAATTGTTTGACTACTTTATAGTGGCTTTCTTTAGGGTCCCGCATAAACCGAGAAACCACACTAACAACAAAGGAAATGTCAAGTCGACTATGAGTAAGATAAATAACATTGTCGACCAATTGTTGATAGATTGTATCATCAACTGCAGGTGTTTAACAAGTTTTGGTAAGATTTACTTTAGACTGAAAAGGAGTAGCAAAAGGATTTCAATCAACCATCTTAAAACGTGTCAACAGATCCATCACATATTTATACTGAGAAATTAAAAAACCATAATAAAGTGGTAATACTTGAAGACCCAAAGAAAAATGAAGAGTACCAGGATATGTCATGTCAAAGGAGTCGAAAAGTTGTTTCTTCAATATAAGGATGCGATCATTATTATTTCTAGTAACAAGTAAGTCATCTACATATGTAACAACAACAATCAAGGTGTATCCATTGGTATGGAGTACATACAATTTGTGATTATATTCAGAACATTTGAAACCAAGTCAAAGAAAGAAACTATAGATCTTAGCATACGAAGCTCGAGGAGCCTATTTCAAACCATAAAGTGAATTTTTGAGTCGATATACCAAATTTGAAACTATCACAAAACTAGGTCATTGTTTGTTCCATGAAAAATTATTCAAATAGGTCTCCATGAAGAAAGGAACTCTTCACATCCATCTAATGAGTTTTCCCTCCAAAATGAGCAACAAGAAAAAGAATCAGTGGAAAAAAGTTCATATTTTCGATATGAGAAAAGGTTTGAGTGTAGTTGATACCTTCTTGTTGAAATAATCCCTTCACAATGAGGCATTATTTATGTCACTCAACATTACCCTCAGAGGTAAATTTTGCTGTGTATACCCATAAAAAAATCACAATGTTCTTTCCTTGTGGTCGAGGAACTAACTCCCAAGTATGATTTTTTGACAAAGAATCAATTTCTATATACATAGCCTACTCCCATTCAGAGCATCCTTCAACATCTGAGTAAGAAAAGGGATCATAAGTTTCAAGTACACGATTCATCAAGGCAATGTTGGCATGTTTATTTTGACTTCAAGTTTGTCATCTGGAGGAGGCATATCCAAAATCAATTCCAACAACTTCAATTTTCTTGGTATCCCATCTAGGTAGACAAGAAATAGGTGAACTACGATTCACTTCACCAGGTTGATAAGAAGTCGGAGGATCTTTAGCCAACATACTAGTCAAAATAGAGGATGACAAACCGGTTGACTCTCAGGTTGATGGTTTAGTCAGGACAGTGAGAATATTCAATTGTCCATTCGAAATAATTAAACATGGAACAAGAGCACAAATGTCAGAGACAACATCAAGGGGTCCATCCTGCAACAATCCATATGAGGAATTGAAAAACTTAATCCCAAAAGACTTCTCATCAAACCGTACATTTCATCTAATGATAATTTTTCCTTTGACAATATCAAATAGTCAATAGGATTTTGAATCTTCAAAGTATCCCATCATGATGCAAGCATGACTCTTTGCATCCAAATTCTTTCTGCAATCATCACGAATGTGAGCCCAAGAAACACATCCAAGCACACATAGGTGGTCGACTAAAGGATTCTTCCCATACCATCATTCAACTAGAGTCATGAAAGGAACAACTCGAGTTGAGATGCAATTGAGCAAATAATTTTCACAGTTGGCCACCTCATATAAAGAGAAAATATATGCCAGTGCAGAGGAATATATTTATCTTGCAAAAGACATCTAGTCATTTTGACTAACATCTGATTCTTTCGTTCTGCGACACCATTATGTTGAGGTGTGTGAGGAACTGAATGCTGCCAGTCAATACCAGATCGAAGCAACTATTCTTCAAAAGGTTGATTGACACACTCACCACCATTGTCTATTCTCAAGCATTTGATTGGTAGACCACATTGTCTTTCAGGAAAGGACTAAACTCCTTGAACTTATCAAATACAAGGTTCTTAGTCTTCAAGAAAAATACTCATCTGAAGTGAGAGAAATGATCAATGAAAGTTAAAATATACCTTGCACCTACCAATGAAGGTAGATTGATGCAACATACATCATTGTGAACCATTTCTAATAGGTTTTTTCTCACCACACTTTTCTAGAGTCGAATGGTTACTGATGATGCTTCCCAAGCACACAACCATTACATACTCCTTCAGGGGGAAACACTATCGATAGGCCAACAACCATATTCTGAGTTTCCAGTGCCTATATACTTCAAAAATTCAATTGTCTGAGTCTCTCATGTTAAATTCGACATCGCTTGTCAATGTGAACAACAAGTGCAGTCGATTCAGGTTCAGGTTGATTCATGTCATGGAACTTCTACAAGATGTACATTCAGTCAAGAAGCCTGCTGGTGAAAATCGACTTACCTTTCTTCAAATCACGAACATAGAACTGATTTGGAAAAATTCCACAATATTTCATGTCTATGTCAGCTGAGAAACAGGAAACATATTGGCACTGATATTTTGCACATGATATATGTCAACAATCCTCCAATGTCGAAAATCAATATCACCCTAACCAACAATATCCAGAGAAAAATCACTAGGAACATAGATTTTCCTCTCCTTAGCTTCTTCCAAACACATGAACAAGGAGGCATCCTTACCCATGTGATGATTGCACCCATAGTTAACTACCCATTTGTTTTGTGTAGAATGAGACAACAAGGCCTAAGAAGTTCCAACTTGGAAGGTGAAATTACCAGTGGGTCGGTGTACAAGGAACATGTCTCCTTCAAGGAATTCAACCTTCTCCTCTAAATCATATTGCTTCTTATAGCAGTATTTCTCCACATTTCTAGTCTTTCCATAGTACTGACATGTATTCGCATTTCGAATTCGTTGTTGTGCATATTCCTGTCTCTGAGGTTTCTGGTCATGGTATGCAGTTTTCTGTGTAGAGGCATCAAACCGTACTTTATCCCTGGGATCCAGCTTTCCCTTTCCCTTGAGAAAGTGGGCCTGGTGTTTACCACCAATCTTGCCTTCTTCAAGCAGTCTGTGTTGATCAATAATCAAAAGACCATAGAAAGATTCAAAGGTGTAATCCTTACCATATTCCTTGTGTGCTTTACAGTTGGTGCAGAAAGTTGACAAGAACATGTTGAATGGTGTTCTCAAGTTTATTAGGACCAGTTTGATGAGTTGTCCATCCTTCTTCTGATAGTTCTTTCCACATTCTCCCAATTTCAACTGGAGTTCCTTGACACATGCTAAATAGTCCTCCATTTTGTCAAAAGAATGAGGATTAGGAGAGATCAACTCTTTCTCCAATTGCATGATGTGGCTCTCATTGACTCAGTCGAACAACGACTTCATCTTCTTCCGGGCTTGATGAGGGAAGTCGATTCCTCTAAGGTTAAATTGAATCTCCCGTGAGATGTAGGTCGTAATGAATCCTACAACCTCATCCTTCTTACCATCAATATTGAACTTCACCTAATCGTCTGTTGGATCTGGAATTGCAACCTTCGTATAATACCACAATCATTTTCTCTTCAATAGGGTTTCCATATCATGTTCCCATACTACATAATTTGATCTTTTCATAACAATAAGATCAATCTTTGAAGCCATCTTTTATATCTAGATAGAAACTAGTTAGTTTCAATAAGTTCAGATCAACAAACCACTGACTTAGAGTCAATAACACAATAGATTTGACTCAACAAGGTTTTATAACAGGTCGAGGTTTTAAACCATCGGTTCTTATACCATGTTGGGGAAGATGGTGGAACATGACATCAAACAAAGGACACAATATTGTAGATAATTGAAGAGGACCAAAAAATTCAAAGATAAAGGTGGTGTCTAAAGACATCGTTGCAACACTTAAGAATAACACATTGTGATAAGAACATCACAGTGCATGTTGCACATCTTGATTCACAACAAAGTTACCAACCTACGGGGGTTAAAATCAGACTCATGGCATTGACAACTGATGTCATTGTGGACACAAACTTTAAAATTTACCCTTGAATCAAAAAGAGATGCTACTGATAGCATTGATTTTTTTTTTAAGTTGAAATCATAACTTAATTGAAACCATGTCCTCGACCACTGTAACCATCATCAATAAACAACTCAAAATCGAATCCTAAATCATTGCTTAGATTTTTATTTTTTATTTTTAAAAATTACATTAAAAAAATAAAAAAATTGGGAAAAAAAAACTTAGCAAGTTAGTTTTTAAATTAAAAAAAAAAAACACCCATTTTAGAAACAAAAACTCTAACCCGAATTTATTTTCTTTTAAGAAAAATTAAAAACAAAACAAAACTAAAAAAATAAATAAATTTATATTAAAAAAAAAGATTAAAGAAAAACTTAAAAACTAAAGGGAAAAAAAATTAAAATTATATATATATATATAACACTAACCTAAAAAGCTTAAAATACAAAATTTTAAATTTAAAAAGAAAACATCTTTAAAATAAAAACACAAAAATAAAAATGAAAATTATATAAAAACTTAAAAAAAAAAAACTGAATTTTATARAAAAACTTAAAAAAAATAATAAATAAAAAAATTTAAATATAAAAACTTAAAAAAAAAACTAAATTTTATAGAAAAACTTAAAAAAAAATAAAAAATAAAAAAATTTAAAAACATACATATATTAATTTTTTTTTTTTAATTGTTTCTAATTTTTTTTTTTTTAATTTTAATTTTAGTTAAATTTTGTTTGATTTTAATTATAAATAGTTTATAAAATTATAAATAGTTTTTTAAAATATATATGTTTTCATTTTAGTTTTAAAGTTTTAGCTTAATTATTTTTAATATGTTTGAAGGTTTTTTTTATTATTATTTTTTTAATAGGTTTCAAGGGTTTTATTATTATTATTTTTTAAAATATATATATATTTTTTTAAATGATTGTTTTGGGAAATTTTAAATTTTTTTCATATCATTTTTTTTTTTTACTATTTTTTTTTATATTTTTTTGGGTTTGAATATATTTTTTTAAATGTGTTTTTTTCTTCATTTAAAAAAAATTGCGAAGATTTTCTCATTTTTATTTATTTACTTTTTAATGTAAATTTAACAAAAAATAAAAGGTTAGTAAATAAATTTTGAAGTTACTATTTAGTATCTAATTTTGGGGTATTTTTTTTGCATAGGGATCTATTGTCAAGGCCACAGTTTTAGTTAGGTTGTAATCAACAATAATTTTTAAGTTTTGAAAAAAAAAACATTTTTCTTTATGTAGCATCATTTTTTTTATTTAGGTGTCGATTTGAACGTTTTCTTGAGCTAATGTATGAGTTTTGAATGCCATGTTTGAAAAATATTGTAATTTTGACCCCGTTTGAAAAAATGGTCCTACTGGTAGCACCACTTTTTGATTTGGGGGTTGATTTTCATGTTTTTTATGCGAAAATATGGTTAATTTGGGCCAGAGTTCTCGTTTAGAGGTCACAATTCTTGTTAAGTTAGTAACTTTGTTTCACATGATCTATTGCACAATATCCATGATGAAAATGACCTAAGGGGTATGTTTTTTATAGCCTCAAGATCTAACTAATTTCCATAGAATCTAGAATATCTTGTCCACATGTAATCGTCGGTTGTTAGAGTTGAATCCGTCAAATCAACTATGTCGATTCGGCTCGACAGGGATGCTCAACCTGTGCGCATATTCATCCAACTCATAGTCAGTTGTTGGGTCGATCGATCCAACGCTCGACTATCTTCGATTGTTGGTCGATTGTCTGTCTGACATGCATGTCGACTACTCAATCGATTGGTGTAGTGTTTTGATCGATCGCCCAATCGACTGTATTTAGATGTAGGTCAACCTCTCGACTAACTAAACCTAGGAGATGTGTGATGAACCATCAATGCTTGATGTTCCAATAGATAATATGAACTACATAAAGATAGAAAGATTTATTGTTTTTATATTAAAAAAAAAATGCATGACAAGAATATATCTCACTATAATGCCAACATGGTCATGAAGACATTAACAAACATATTTTGCAGGAATATTTCTCGCTCTAAAACCGACATGACTAAAATTATATGATTACTTAAAAAACTAAAAATTACCTAGATTTTACATATTGCACGAGATTATGGGTAGCAAGCATACTTCTCGCTATAACACCATCATAGTTCGTGTGACATGAATTACTTAAAAACAAACAATTAAGGCTTTACACTTTGCACATGATTATGATAGCAGACAGAATAATCATTATGACATTGACATAATTTTCTTGACATGAATTACCCAGAAAAACAGGTTTTGGGTTTTACACATTGCACAAGATTATGGGGAGAATGTATATTTCTTATTATAATGCCAACATGACTATCATGATCTGAATTGCTTAAAAAAAAATAATTTGGGCTATGCAAGGGTTTTATTTATTTCCCTACAGATAGAACATTAGAGCCGAATGCAAAAGGAAATGTAGAAAAGAACCAAACTAGGGCTTGCCTTGTAGAAAAATTAACTAGCATTCGATTTTTTTTTCAAAATATGGTTTTGTGTGTTGTATGTGAAAAGCCAACCTAGGAAAATCAAGTAGAACCAGGAAAGTAGAACCATGCAAGCCAAACTAGGGTAAGGTGAGGTAAACCATTACATAACTAATGGTGAGTAGAACCAAGGGGAGTCAGACCAAGGTAAGCAAATCAAAACTAATGATGATCACAACCCAAACAAGCAAACCAAAACTAATGGCAAGTAGAGGAATCTCCTTGAGTTTCAAATTCTAAGGGGTGCAGATGAAATGACGAGCAACAAAGATAAATGAGATTTGCATGAATTGACATATGATACCAAATTCTGATTTTGCATTTAACGTATGTTTCTTCTTCCCATGTTTCTTCTTCCCATGTTTATACACGACTTTATCATTCATTGAATTTATTTTCTTATAATTATATTTATGAATAAGACGTCCATTGATTTTATTTTCCTATAATAATTATATTTATGAATAAGACGTCCATGTTTTGAGGATGATAAAATATTTTAATTATATTTAAGAATAAGACGTCCAGGTTTTGAGGATGATAAAATATTTTAAATTCAAATCATGACCATTTACAGCCATAGATTCCTTCGAGAAAATGATACATTTTAGAAATATGAATATTCTATCATAAGAAATAATTGTTTAACTATAACTAAGTCTACATTCGAAGAAACGAATTACAACATGACACTTCATTTTATAAATAAGTATCCATTAATATAATAGCATTTATGTTTATGTTTTCGCCGGCATGTGCGCTTTTATATATATATATAAATAAAAGAGAAAGATGATATTTATTATATAATATATACCTTGAAATGTGAGGACATTCAATACATCTATTACAACCACGAGGACTTTTAATCACAATCCATTAAAAATAATTCCAAACGTATGTATTTCCAATTTACATGATGCAATGGATTGTTGCTTTCCACAAGGACAATCATGGTTAATCCCGTGTGACAGCTCAGACGGTAAGACAAGCGCATCTTTTTCCAAGAGATGAGAAGAGGTCTTGTGATTGAACCTTGCTGTGTTTTCGGGATGGATATTGTAATGCTGCTATGTAAAATTTTTATA
Organism: Picea glauca; assembly: GCA_000966675.3. Lineage (NCBI taxonomy): Eukaryota > Viridiplantae > Streptophyta > Pinopsida > Pinales > Pinaceae > Picea > Picea glauca. The sequence continues at coordinate 449,070 of JZKD02S1770062.1, forward strand.
TACTGTTGTATATAAACGAGAAACTTTCTAGTGGAAAAAAAAAGGACAATCATGATTTCCAGTTTATTTAACCTTCTTGAAATAATTTCCTTGAAATTTTTAAATAAAATCTTATAAAATGTGTTGAGAATCAAATTAATATTAATAATTATAAATTTTCACTAATTTACCATTTCATTACAATTTAATTTATAAAATTAACAATGTAGGAGGGAAAGTAATAATAAAAAATAAATAAAAAACATGTACATGTAATGGCATGCTTTACTTTTAAGGATAACCATAGTTTGTTAGGGATTGAGGGTGACAGTAGGCGTGGTTGTATTGTAAGTTGTATTCAAGATTTTTAAGAGTTAGGTATGTAGTTGTTTCATTTGCTATTTTAATATATGAAAATTTAGATTTAGTTACACTAACTTCGATCACTTTAGGTATTTATTTTGATGGGATTTGAATTTTAAATGTCTTATCTTGTTTAGGTATTTATTTTGATGGGATTTGAATTTTAAATGTCTTATCTTGTTTTATTATAATTTTTTTAAAAGTAAAAAATAAAATTTAGTTACACAACCTCGATAAGTTTATGTATTTATTTTCATGGGCTTTGAATTTTAAATATTTTATTTTGTTTCATCATAACTAAGTAAGAAACAAAATTTAGATTTAGTTATTTATAAGTTTAGATATTTATTTTGATGGTTTTGAATTTTAAATATCTTATCTTGTTTCATCTTAAATTTTTTATGAGTTTTGAATTTTAAATATCTTATCTTGTTTCATCCTAACTTTTTTTAAAAGTAAAAAATAAAATTGAGATTTAGTTATATTAACTTCCATAAGTTTAGGTATTTATTTGGATGGGCTTTGAATTTTAAATATCTTCTTGTTTCATCGTAACTTTTTTAAAAGTAAAAAATATAATATTTTAAATTAATATAAGTAATTATATAATTTTTTTCATGTAAAAATTTATTATAAGTTTGTAAGAGTTATATTTGTTATGTAATTGAGGTATTTACTTTATCAATATATTATAATTGTAATAAACAATTTATTTATACAAGTAAAATGGTTTATGTAGTCCAAGGGGTTAGCTCAATTGATTGTCTTCAATGTTGTTACGAATTTCACTAGTTCTAAGTTAAAAAATGTTTGGTTTGAATTCTTATGAATGAAGCATACTAGTCTATGTCGATGGGTTTACTAGAAATACCTAGTAAACCCATTGACATAAACATAAAACCTAAACATATAAATAAAATATTTTAATTTTTATAAGAATAACAATAAGACTAGCCTTACTAACCAATTGAAGTCTCATTGCTAAATATTTATGTTTTATCAATAATACTTACATAAATATTTTAATTCATGAAACCTAAACATGTAAATAAAATATTTTAATTTTTATAAGAATAACAATAACACTAATCTTACTAACCAATTGAAACCTCATTGATAAATATTTATGTTTTATTAATAGTACTTAGTACTTACAATGTTCACCTGTGAAACAACTCAAACATAACTTAACATACTTATATTACATAGTTGTTCACATATAATGTTATATTATAAGCATAAATTTATTGAAAAAAAAAAATATTGTAAATTATATTGAAATGATAGTTTATCACTTTAAAAATTTTGTGGACAAATATCATTTATTTAGGTTCCACACAATTTGAGTAAAATGATAGCATCTTGACGTTATCATGCATATGATAGTCGTGTGGTCACATAATAATATTGATAGTGGTGTTTAAAAGAGTTTCATGTGGTGTGCAATGTTATTTTTTATAGATTCTAAGAAGTAGGGGTTTATTTATGTGTATGACTTGTGGATGATATTTAATTTTGAATTAAAAAAAAATTATACTCATTGAATCAAGTATACATTGATTGTCATTTTTCATGTCCAATTAAATTTTTTTGAATGCTAAACTTGTTTTTAACATTTTTTTACATAATGTATTCTTAATGAGTGTAATCCCTTGTATTGACTTCTAGATTATTTCTAAACAAACAAA
>JZKD02S1770062.1:487998-498882 GCA_000966675.3 Picea glauca
GCCCCTAAACCACCTAGAGAAGGATGTATAACTATGAGTATCCTAAAAGGCCCTTAACAAATTCAAAAAATTTAGTGAGCCATGCTACCAAGCGAGAAAAGAACACACTTACCACTCTATAAATCATTCTCAGTATGAGATACAAAGGAAGCTCTGAAGTTGATCTGGATTATTTTTTAGAATGAAATGAAAGCAAAGATACTACAATGAAATACACATAAATATTTCTAGAAATAGAGAAATACAGTAATGCACGATTTCTATTAATGAAATAAATGTATAGAGACTGTAAAAATATAGAGTGAAAGACTCACTAGAATGGTGGCAACTTATCTCTGAGAAGAGATGTGATGGCTACTCGCATTCGAAAGAAGATGATTATTACGCCTTTTTAACATAAGTAAAATCCAAAACCCTAAGCCCGGAAGATGAAAATTCAAAAGTTTTGCGGGCCCCGATGGAGGTAGTTGATACGTCAACTTCCTGGGGGTGTAACTTTTTCATATGATCTCTATTTGGGGCGCTCGATACACCGTTAGAAATATCTATCCGAGGAATACAACTTTTGATGTAAGAAACATTGAAGGAAATTACATGTTGCTCCCCGTTTTCCCAAAAAACGTCGTTTAGGGCCTCAAAACGGCCCCAGAAATTTGGGACTAAAAAAAAACTGCTAAAAATAGTAAACTACCAAAATTGCCAGAAAATTGTTTTGAACCAGTAGGAAAATGTAGGTGGCCACCGATATCCACTTGGATAAGAAGCTGATTTTAGCTCATATATGGGCATTGTAAATGCTAGACTTCCAATGACTATAACATTAGACACTATCGATGATAAAAACATGTGCCAAAATTATCATAGAAGTTGAACAAGGAGGTGAAGTTTATGCATAAAGAGGCCTTAAAACATTCTTGATGGTAAACAAGCAACTCACAACTATTGCATTGAACCCATGACACCTGTAGCATTTCCTTTACTAACACTTTGAACTGGAGGTATTATCTGAAACCCTTGGTTGATTAAGGTGATCATCTCCAATGGAGTCACTGTTTGTTGAGCTTTGAGAATTCTATTTGATTTCCTGCTAGCTCCTCTGGTAATTACTTGAGAACTTGCATTGACATTTGTTAGCAATTTTATAATTGCTCTTTGATGTGTTTCGACTGGTACTCAATACCTTTACAGGATCACCTTGACACATGCACAATCTGGGCATTTGTAGTCTTGGAATTCGACATTTGGAACTTGGGATTAAACATTTTTGCACTTCTCTCTTGTCAACAAAAATGGCGTTGACACTTAGCTAATATCCTTTCAACACATGACTCTTGGGTGCTGTAAAAATTCCTTTGTGCGATATATGCCACACATAAATTTCCATGAAAAATGTTTCCACTCAATATTGATATCGAGGAGGACATTTGGGCACTAAAATATGGAGAACGATCGTGTAGATTAATATATGGGAAAGACAAGAACATATAAACACTTGGCTAGAGGCTAAGGGAAACTCAACAAGGCATGTGCAAGGATAAAAAAGTTGGAAAAAAATTGGCGTGGTAGGTTTATGTGCTAACACTGGCTCCAACTGGGGATGGAGTCCTCCCTGCGAGGCTCCAAGAACATGCAGACCATATTACTTATCATTCAAGCCATGTAACCTTTAACTCTGCTCATCTATGACGCAAACCAATCGACCAAGCAAACTGAAGAAAAATTTATGCACCAGTGCCTCCATTACGCTATGGAGTCATGCTTCTTCTACACCAAGCTAAACTAAAACCATAACTACTCTCACATAACAACAAAGATTATTTATGTACATCTCCTAATCTAACTATTGAAACTATTTTACTCAAGTATAAGAAAAATTCCATAATAACCATTCAAGTAACTGACCAATGGAATGTTCCTTTTGATTGCAACTATGTGAGAAAATGCAAAAAGAATTTGATAGCTACATCAAAAATGTCATATGCATCCTATACTTACAATTACAGATAGGTAGTGTACCAAAACTTGTAGAATGTGACAATTTTGAAAATAAGGACTCCATCCAAACTGTCACGAGCTCATGAAACTCATGAAAAACCTCCAGCTAACCCAAAAGAGAATATTGCTTCTGTGTTAGATCTGCTTTATTGGGGATGCCAATCTATTTTTCCTAAAAAAATAGAGATTGTTGTCGGCTAATTTCATTGCCTTCAAATGAAGTTGCCTCCATATTAAGCACATCCTCTGATTTCATTATTACATCTTTTCCTCTGATGAGAGAAGGTTCTTCCCTTTCTGCATTTGTGTCTTCATGAAAATTTGGAAAAACAATCCCATTATTAAAAACACTAAAAGAAACATCTGAGACAATGTCAGATGCATATTCCACCTTTTTATGAAAACAATGGCCTCCTTGTTCCCTCAACAACAGATCTTGATCAATATACACTTCATGATAATCAAGAAGAACAAAATTTATTTGATCCTTGTTATAGCAAGATTTTCCTTCTCCTTATCCTTCCTGTGTTTTGAAACATATATGCGGGTGTTTTCTTGACCGTCATGTACATACACATGATGTCCTTATTCAAGATGTGTACATACACACTTTTCCCTTGAATAGTCCCGCACATCACCCTTTTTTGCTTGGTTATTGGGTTTGATGATTGTTGGGTAGGTTTTGATGATTTTTGAGTTTTCTTGGGTCTCTGTGGTGACTGTTAAGTGTCCGTGGAATGACAAGAAACCTGTCTTTGGTTGAATTTTTGGGCGGTGCCTTTCTCATCATATTTTTCATTTGATTGTCCTTGCATCTTAGGATGGGTGTTTTTCTCCTTGATATCCTACTTGGTTTTTCTCTGTTTACATACGATAGAGTCTTTAAATCCAGTTGTTGTTCAGTCCTTGCATTTTCATTCCCTTATATTGAAAATACAAAAATATTAGGCATTTTACATTGATTGGTATGTTGATCTTTGAGTCTTTATCATTAATCTTAGTGCATGTAAAGAAAGGTTGCATTTTTATTTAGAATTGCATAATTGAATTGAGAATTGAATTTTGAAGAGAATATCATTTATTGGAAATTTAAGTTAGGACTTTTCATTGTATTCATATTCATTTATTTTACTTGCTAAGTAATAACATCACTAGTTTCACAACCACAACTTTTGAGTAAGAAAGGCCATTAAAAGTAACACTATAATTTAAAATTGATTAGTAACGATTTTATCTTTCTAGGGTACACAAACTACCTTAGGATTTAGAGCCTCAGAATAGGATTTCATGAGTAAACTTCTTCAAGGGTATTAAATCAACTTATGTGTTTGACTAAGGGAGTGGAGAAATCCATTCTATAATTGGTAATATCAGGAGGCTCCGCTTACACTGGAGTAAATCATGAGGTCACATGAGGTTGGTTGAAGGGATATCCCCCCAATACCTTCTTAGCGTCAGATATATTTATGGGGATCTATTCGTATATGGGGATATTGTTAGTTCCCTTACCTCTGTGAGAGGCGGTGCTTTCAAGGTTTTGGGCTTTGCTACCCTGCCCATATGGTGGACCTGACTTACGACTTTTCGTCGGTGCATAGGTTATACCGCGGTTTCTTAGTTGCTTGACTTAGGTAGCACACAGGTTACTTGTAGGGGTTATTTTGTAGGTACCCTAGGTCAGATAAGGGTCGGACAACACACAACCTTTATAGGGGATTACCTCTCTAGGTGGATCTGATCGACTGGTTGTTAAGCCCATGAGGGCCCTTATAACTGATTATGTTACCTCTGATATTTAGCAGAGGAGTCTCAGGCCCCTCTTGGGCTAGGCATACCTACTTTAGAGAGGCAAGTCCCTTTCAGCCACTTTATCCTATTTGTGTGCATATTGGTTGTTTGATTATTTTTGGTGTGCTCTTTGATTACTATTTGGCCTTAAGATTTGTTTTCTATATGTCGAGTCTTGAGTCATCGTGGAGCCAGACCAACTTCCCCATAGGTCTCACCGCTTGTTACAATTTCCACCACATTTTGAGTCTTTTCCTTCTAAAAGGCATAGAGTTATCAAACATGGTACACACACCTCCACTTATCATACTTGTGATCATACAAGGATGAGTATTGAACCGAGTCATCAATATACTGGGAGCCCTTCAACTCCCACACCTACTATAGTTAACGACACCCCTTCAACACCTTCAACCACAATGGTTGTAGTGTTGGAGACGTCGATCATCACCGTTGCTCATCCTATAGTGAATACTCAACCTATAGCCATGAACCCTTTTGGGACTCTTTGTCACTCACCGGGCTATAATGTTCAGTCCATCCCTATGGAATCTAGTCCTTTTTCCTATGGTATGCCGAATTTTACATTGCAGTTTTCAAACTCCATCCCAACGGCTAGCACTAATGCTAGCATTGGAATTAGGGGAACAACTCCTCCTTATACTCCATTCTCGTTTGGTGGCACTCATGTCCCTCAAACGACTCCTACCATTGGAGGAATTCCTCCTTTTAACCCCGAGTCTAATCCTATTGCTTATGGATGGAGTAACCAACCTAGTAGAAAATTTTATGCTCATGTTTCGTCCTTTACACCCACCTCCTCTATGTTGATTCCAACGAACACATTCGACATGATGAATCCACCTTTATCCTCCAGATTCACACCCAGAGGAGGTCAATTTCACACCTTGGGAAACTCCCAACCCAGGTCCACTCTGGTTGGGGGTAGTTTTTATAACCCTCATTAGAACATTCCCACTAGAATGGTGCCCAACCAACCCCTTATGAATCAGCCCGGAGGAGGTTCTTACAATCCTGGACATGGCCATGGTGCTTACCAGAAACCTGAATGGGATGTGACTCCCCAACCACAATCTTTCCAGGGATCTTGGGGCCATATGCCACAAAATTGTCTCCCATTTCTATCCATGCTCAAATTTCCAGACTTGTCTAAGTTAATGAATGACCCTGTGCATCATGATCCATCATGGCCCTCTATCCCCACTAAGCTTCCTTCAGTTATTCCAAAATTCAAGGGAAGGATTGGTGAGGATCTTGGTGATCACGTCACCACCTTTCACCTATGGTTCTCTTCAAATTCCCTTATTGACGATTCTATTCGGTTAATATTGTTTCAATGCACCCTCATGGGGGTTGTCATGAAATGGTATATTGAGCTACATAGGGGGGAATACATGAATTTTAATTAGATAGTTTTAGTCTTCCTCAATAACTTCCAATTGTTGGTTCGTTATGATGTTGGCATTGAAATTCTGTCCACATTTCATCAGGATAGGGCCACTCATATCTCAGATCACATCCAGAAGTGGCATAGATGAAAGAGGTTGATCAAGACCTATATACCCTCAGAATTCTTGCTAGATTGGTTCCTTAAATATCTCTTGCCTTATATTTTGAAGGATGTTTCTACATTCTAGGTTACTTCTAAGGAAGAACATATTTTTAAATCCAAATAGTTAGATATTATATATGCTCAATATGGGATGTTATACGATATTCTTCCTTATGCACTGAGGTCAAACTATGACCCTAGACAAAATCCCGGACTGCATGTCGATGGCATTGTAGGCTCCATCAATGTGAAATCTGCAGAGTTGGTGAAAAGCCATTTTAAAGACTTGTCTCTAAACTAATATGTAGGAGGGATAGCTTCATCTGTGTCCTCTAATCCCACTTAATCAAAAGATGTATGCTCCGTGCAGTCGTCAACTAGACCAAATGGTAGCCAACAACTAGGAGGGAGTAAGAAGAAAGGACGTAATAATAATCGTAGAGGTGGGAAGAATAACAATAAACCCAAGGACAATTGTAATAATGAGAAGATGAATAATAATGTTGGTGAGGGAAAGAGAGAAAGGAAGAAGGTGATGTTTCCCTGTAATCTTTGTACATACGATCTCCTTACCCATTTATGTCCCAAACTTGCGAAAGATGCAAGGATTTTATCTCTACCGCCCATTGTGCTGACAAATCCTTTTCCACATAACCAACACATGCCCTAGAGCTCCTCAAATTCTGAAAATGGGGTGAGTGGGAGTCAAAACCCACTGACACAAGACAGTGGCTGTTTATGCAACAATATGGTCAAATATGAGGTTAATGTAGCCACTCAATATCGCAATTACAGTTCTCCACAAACTGTACTTGGTTTAGAGTCTCCTCCTCCTTCGGAGATGCCCTTAAATATAGGAAAAACCCAAGCCACCGTCTCTTATTCTGAAAGGAGTAATCAAGTGCTCTACTCACAATCCTAATGCTAGAGATGCCCATAATTACTCTATTGTTGAGGACCTGGGTCAAACCCCTTGTGAGATTGCAGCTCTGGAGGTACTCTAGACGTCTCGTTCATAGAGGAATTCCTTTCTATCTATGTTAGGAGCTCTAGATCCTTGTGGCTCAAAATTTATCAAGTTTGATGTCACAGATGTGAAGCCTCACTTGCCTTACCATGTGGCATTCCAAATCCATGTGGGATACTTGAAATATACCATCAAGTGTATTATTGTCGATGAACACGCTGCAACATGTGTGATGTTCCTGGTCTGTTGGAAAGCCCTCGGTTCTCTGACTCTTTCTGAGTCTCCAACCATGTTGACTTCTTTTGATGGTCGTTCCTTTATCCCTCACTATATTCTTCCTTCCTTTCCAATCCAGTTAGGTGGGAAGATGGTAGAGGTGGATGCCAAGGTGGTTCATGCACCCCTCAATTATAACTTCTTACTAGGACGTGATTGGACTTACGCTATGACTGCAATCGTATCATATGTCTTTCATACTATTTTTTTTCCTCACGATGGGAAGATCGTGATGATATATCAATTGTCCTTTGCATATGCTAGCCCTAGTGCATCCATTGGATCATTGATGCCTATGGTTGACAGTTATCAGCCAAAAAATGAGAACATCGGTGTCGAAATGTATTCATCCCTTATGGGTACCTTCGAATTCATGGTACCGGTTCACCATATTTATGCCATGTCTAGTAGGCTCATTTCATCAGAGAGGTCCTTTCCTTTCCGCACTTCCTATTTTAACGATCCTTGGACCCTACCTTCATAGATTGCATCTTGTGAAGGTCAATCACATACTGGAATGTCCATGCCACTATCGGTAGCAAATATAGTGTATCAAGTTGTTCTTGACTCTAATGTCGATATCTATCCTATTACCTCGCAAACAGAGGGGGAAGATCATGTTCTTGAGCCTTGTGCACCACTTCACCATCTTGTTCACATGACTACCTCGATGATACTTTACCTTCATATGAATCCATCGTCGAGGCCATGAATGGTTCTGACAAACCTTGGGATCATTTCTCATTGCTCTTATTTTCTCCCAAAGCTTGTTAGAATCGAACAAGATGACTTTAGATCTACTTTGAGCGAGATAGTCGGCCATGCCATAGTTCCACTTGATACACACAAAATTTATGTCAAAGGAAAAATGGCGAGTATCTCACCTATCGTCATGACCGATATCTCTCGTATCCCTAGAAATATTGAAAATGTATACATCGGTGCAGATTGTTCTTCATAATAAATTTTGATCTACACCAAACTCTTCAAGGAATTATGAGATGTATTCACTTGGTCATATGAAGAGATGCCAGGAATTGACCCTCAAATTGTTGAACATGAGATTAAAACTTACCTGGATGCTAAGCCTGTTCGGAAACTTATTAGAGATGTCAATCCTCAGAAGGCCCCTACTATTAAGCTAGAGGTAGAAAAATTGCTTAATGTTGGATTTATCTACCCGGTTCCCTTGACTGAATGGGTATCCAATCCCATTTCTGTGAATACGAAGCAAAGAACCATCCATGTATGCATGGATTTTTGTGACCTTAATAAGGATTGTCCTAAGGAAAACTTCCCAACACCTTTCATCGATCACATTCTCGACGAGTGTGCAAGGAGAGAAGTTTTTTCTTTCATGGAAGGATTTTAAGGGTATAACCAAATTCAGATTAAACCTGAGGATCAACATAGGATGACATTTATTTGTCCTTGGGGTACTTTTGCATACCAAAAGATGCCTTTCGGCCTTAAAAATGTCAAAGAAACCTTCCAACATGCTATGACCTTCGCATTTCATGATCTCAAGCACATATTTGAAGCCTATCTTGATGATATTGCTTCTCACTCCCATAAGAGAGTGGATCACCCTAAGCACCTTTGGCTAGATTTTGAAAGATGTCATCATTATCGCATCTGGTTGAACCCTCATAAATGCATATTTTTCATTAGGTCAGGTCATCTTCTAGGATTTTTAGTCTCTGAGACTGGGATCATGGTAGATCCATTAAAGGTTGAGGAAGTACTTTGATTGTCTCCCCCACGCACTGTTCGAAAAATTCAGGGTTTACATGGGAAAGGTAACTTTTTAGGTCAGTTTATAGTGAACTATTCCAATATTACTAAGGGTTTCATGCGTCTCTTGAAGAAGGAAACCCCTTTTATCTGGGATGAGCGAGCCCATGAATCCTTCGATGCTTTGAAGAAAGCCTTGGTATCAATGCCTCTGTTGAAGTCACCAGACCATAGTAGATATTACTTTATTTATGTCGCCACGTCTGAAGAGACGATTGTTATGGTATTGGTTCAGGAGGATGATTAGCTCCATGAGCACGCCATTTATTATCTTAGTCAAAACTTAGTCAGTCCTGAACTCAAATATTCTCACGTTGAAAACTAGCTTTGGTTGTCGTTCACGTAGTCCAATGGTTATAGAATTATATATTTCTTTGCAAAACTATTGTGGTTGCCGATGTCAATCCATTTCAATACGTCCTTACCAGGCATATCATAAGGGGAAAGTACAATAAAGGGATTGTCATTTTACAAGAATTCGATTTCGATTTCGCTTCTGCGAAATTCAAGAACTCACTAGTCTTTATGGAGTTAATATCTGACTTCCCTCAATTAGACCAGGATGTTATTCATGTGGATTAATTTGCGGATGAACACATTTTCCTTGTCTCATCATCTGACCCCTGGTATGGAGACATTGTTCTCTATCTTCAAACTTTGAATTTCCATTAGCATCTCTTGCGAGATGACTGACGACATATACGATACCAATATAAGAACTACCTTATCGTCGGTGACACTTTGTATCTTTGAGGAGTAGACAATATATTGCATCGTTGTTTAACTCATGAAGAAGTTGATTATGTTCTAAATGATTTCCATAGTGGGGTTTGTGGTGGTCATCTATTCAGGCTTGCGACAACCCATAAAATTTTGTGAGCCGGTTATTTTTGGCCATATATATTTAAAGATTGCATTGAAGCGGTTAAGAAGTGTCACCCCTGCTAGGTGTTCACTCAAAAAATGCGCTCGCATCCAAACCCTCTCCATCCAGTCATTACTGTTGGTCCCTTCACCAAGTGGGGGGTGGACTTTGTGGATTGCAGCCCAACTTCAGCTGGGGGGAATCAACACATTATCATGGCCATAGAATACTTTACTAGGTGGTTTGAGGCCATGCCTATAGTTAAATTCGACGGGAGGACTTTCGCCTTTTTCAAATTCAATCAAATTATAGCCAAGTTCAGAATCCTGAGTGAGATTGTCACTAATATTGGCAGTCACTTTCATGATGAAATGATGGAAGAACTAGGGTTTAATAATGGTCATTCTTCCCCTTACTACCCCCAGGAAAATGGATAGGTAGAGGTCGTGAACAAGTCTCTCAAGACCATTTTGCAGAAAATTGTTAGCTAGAGAAAATCTAACTGGCATATCATGTTATATCCTACACTTTGTGCATGTCGAACCTCGTTCAATACTGCCAGTAGTTTTTCTCCTTTCCATTTAGTACATAGTGTGGAATCGATCTTACCTATTGAATGTGAAATCCCTTCTCTTAGATTGGCAGTTGCGCTCCTAAATAACACTTTCAATCTTAAACGACACCTCGTACACCTAGAGACTATGGATGATCAACATTGAGACACCTCTACAACTATCAAAGTGAATAAAATACATGCCAAGGTACAATACGATAAGTATGTTTTTCCTCGGCTGTACGCTAAGGGTGACTTGGTCATTATATATGATCAAGCCAAAGAACCATTGGGGGCAGGAAAGTTCAAGCCCATGTTGCACGGTCCCTATATCGTGCGACGTGTCTTAGAAAAAGGATCCTATGAATTAGCAGATTATGAAGGGAACATGTTGTTTGAGCCCAGAATGGGCTCTATTTGAAAATATATTACACTTGAGCCCCAAGATTGGGCGTAACTCTTTGTATACTAATGTAATTTAGTGTATATATCTTTTCCCTTTATTTTTCATCTTCAACTTGCTTATCGAGTTTTCCCTTGGTTGTCAGATGTCAACGGAGTCTTCGGTCTACTTAGGATTCGCAGAGGGAGCTAGTCGTCATCCAAGGAAATTGGCTTCCTTTGCTTGGGTTGTTTACTAACCCAAGGGTCTATTAGTGTCTTTAGGTGGCGTATGCCTAGGGCCATCCACAAATAATGTGGTTGAATATATCTTCATTATAGAACTTTTATGCGATGCCATTTCACATGGTATTCTCTCTTTGAGGGTTCGCCTAGATTCCTAGTTATTAGTATGTCATTTGAACAACAGTTACCGTGTGTGTGACCCTACATTACTCTGATGATTTCTACGGGTACAACTTTTAGAACGACAGTTTGATTTTATTACTTATCATCACATACCTAGGAGTTATAATTATGTATCCTATGCATATGCTAATTTTGTTTTAGATTGGCATTTGTCACATAAATAAAGCAAAGAAAACATTCTCATCAATGTACACATTGTAACATATGTAAATTCGAAGAACCATGTTTTTATATATATTTCAAAAACTATGATGTTTATAGTA
>JZKD02S1770062.1:499812-520726 GCA_000966675.3 Picea glauca
TTCCCTGTACATTTTGAAGGACTCTATCTGCATATCCTCCCTCTGACTCATCTCCCTGGTGCCTTCGACGATGTCATGGAAGTCCGTCTGGTCATGGTGGACATACGTCTATGTCACATACATGTCTAATTAGTACTTAAATGTCATCCAAAAATATTTTTGTTTTATTATACAAAAATACAAAAAAATAAAATATTTAAAAAAAATTTGGCATACCTATGTCCCCGTAGGCAGTCCCTGGTGGTAATGGCATGTCTGGGTCCCCTCTGAAGTTTATCCCTACGTAAGGTTATTCATCTAGAGCTATGAACTTCCATATCCACCAATATAAGAAGTCATCGTTGTAGGGTGTGGGTACCCTAACTCCCCCCTATCGTCTCATCACCTCAGTCCATTGTGCCATGGCTGGATAGCAAGGTCCAAGCGGAATGATCTCAACTCTAGGTCCCAAACCTAGAACTCGCTCGAAGAAAAAGATACACAATATAGAAGCGAACCCAAAGTTCCTCTTACTACCCTATTTGCATTATGTCAACTGACCCTTCATGTTATCCAGTAGTGAGGTGCACTAGTCATACACCATGGGTCTCAATCACTCTACCGAGTAGAACATAAGCGACCTTGATGCTTGGTGCAAAGAGGTCGATCAAGTGATCCATGTCAAAACAAGGACAACAATCTTGAGGCTTAGATTATTTATTGCTTGAATGGGGAGTTGACTCCCGACCTTCTCGGTCCCTACAATGCAGTGAGTGTCTATGTATTCCTCTATTTTCATACCTCTCCCATCTCCCCGGGCATTGAGGTTGACCACCTCACCCCGACATGACAACCTTGTCAAGAAATAAATGTCCTCAACTTCAATCCTTAATGGTTTACCATCAAGGTTGAATCTCTCACTATCTAGATCCCAATAATCCACGAGCAATTGTAGAAATCTCACTTGAGCCCTCATCCCTTTGAGAGCCCAAAACTTATACAACCTGCATATTTTCAAGGCCATTTGGGCCCCTGGATCACTTTCCACAGCAACATCTACCTCCTCATGTTCCCTTTCCCTCCACTCTAGCACCATCCTACAAGAGAAAAATCCTTTTTTGAGTTAGCAATCAATAAAAAACAATGTTTACGGACATATACGTAGGATGCAGTGTTCACAATCGTGTATAGGGCTGAGTATATGTTGGGTGTATTTTAGATAGCCACGTATAATCATGCATATACACAACCCGATGAACGATAGTGTGCGTACACCTAAAGTTCTAATTTTTTCCCTAAATAAATAAAAAATTGGAACCTAAATACAAAATCTAATCCACTGAAAATAAAGAGGAGAGGAAAAGGAATTGTCTGGTCTAGACAGTCATCAATTCTATCACTCGTATCTCCCACAGTCACCAGTTGAAGTTTTGAGGTAATTTAGTCCAAAATAAATTATTTGGGTAAAAAATACAAATGGTATAGTAAATTTGTTTTTTTTATACTATTTATAGCAAATTTTTACCCACTTTGCATAGTTTCGGATAATATTTTCGCTTAATGGACTAATACGATAGTGGATTGAGTTGGTTTTTGTAGCTTTGTCTAGGGATTCTTGCATTTTTCAGCGTTATGTCATCCGTTCATAACTTTGGATGGGTATTTTTGCTACCTAGCATATAGGATAGGTATCCATTCCATCATGCACACTTACATCGTCCTATGACTGTCACTCATATGCCTTAGGTACGAACCCATTTTATAGTGACACAGAACCTTCTATCTGCTACTAGAAGTGTCGTTATCAAATGGTAGAGACTTACCAAACATGGGTACCCTAGTTAGATCCTCTTCTTTATTTGGTGCCCATGCAGATATTTTTTCCGTAGGACCGGGAGTCCCTTATAGCTAATACATGACTTTATGTTGGACCTCATATCTCACTCATAAACATGTTGACCTATACCTAAAAGACTCCCAAATGAGTTTTATTTAAGCTCTTTTCCTACTCATTTTCAAAAAGTGAAAAGATTGTCGAGTGAACTTGTCTCTTTCACACTCATAAATTGGATTTGAAAGGATGTCTATTTTGTGCAAGTTTATCCCTTTTTCAAACCAAGTAGACTAAGATTACAAAAAAATGACATTTTTTGGTTTTAAGTTGTGATTGCATCTCATGCCCTTGCTTGCAGTATTGAGCCTATTGTCGGTTTTCTCTTTGTGTTATGAACCCTTTACCTCAACACTTTTGCATCCTCAACCAAGCAGAGCCTTGATTATATCCTTCGCAACTTGACACCCTATACCCAGGAGGTAACATTCCCCCGAGTGTCCATCTCCCACATGCACCTCCTTTCATTGAGCATAGGTATGTTCCACTACTGGAACTATTTTTTCTTACTTGTGACACTCGCTTCCTCCTCTGCATCATAACATTCATTTGACGATGAAAAAACAAAAAAATACGAGCGAGAAGGGAGTATTATCTTATATTGTCAGCAGTCATGTCGCCTTTGAACAGAGCACAAATTTTGGGTTTAGCATGACCTTAGGAAGCTGAGCTCGTTACATAGAGTTTAATCCTCTGACTGGATACTCTTCTAGTCCCTATGGAGAGTTTGATTGATGCCTCCTGCATCTCAAGGTTTCATCATTGAGTCTATGCTGCCAGAGTCTTCCATATGTCTCATTCTTTTGTTCAAAGGATTTTTATCAACCTGTGTTGGCCATTCCTCAGAACTCTTGACTTTTCATGTCGGCCATACCCTTAGTCTGTCTCAAAATCACATGAATTTGTATTCCTATTGCGCACCCTGGTCCTACTTTCCTCATTGGTAGGTAACCTTGAACCCAACAGTCAACATTTTATCATTGGGCATTGACTAGGTGGTTTCCCTTGTGTTCGACGACAAGAAATCTATTAACAAATTGGGATTCCTGCAGTTTCTTGGAATCCATTATCCCTATTGTTGGTTTCCTCGCATTTTTCAGTAGTTTTCCTCATTGGTTGTTATTCGTAGGGTCTTTTTCATGTAGCTCTTTCACCTGGCACATGCGAAATACACACAGGGTCATTGGTTTGTGAACATGTTCTTCGTCTGATTTCCTCCAAATCATCAAGCTCCTGCTTTGTACCTCGTGATTAATGATGAGAGATGCCTTAATTCTCTCCTTTTTGCGGGTGTCCTTCCATCGACTTCAACTCATCTATTCTAGAGACAAGACTTAGAGTCCTATGAGTACCTAGAGGCTTGTAGTCATTAGTGGCAGGTTCTCTCGCCATCGATAGTTGGGAATACATCAATGTCTCATGATCGATGGATTCTTCGAGTGTTCGAACCCAACTCCTTTATTCACACTTGTAATAATGTACTCGGTGCCTTGATACCTACTTTCATCATCGATAGGTTGTCTCACATTTGCTAATGGTATACCTCAATGATCGGTACAATCAAACGAAGTCTCATTGTGTTCGACCTCAACTCCTTTATTCTCATGATCTAGACTTGCATATTTCATGGATTGTGTAGAAGACTTGAAGACATCAGTTTATAGTCCCATATTTCCTGAGTTGTTGCTAACTTTCATTGGACCAATACCTATGTAACTTCAGTGATCATGGGAGATCATATGGAACTCCATTGTATACAAATATCTTTAGATTTATTTTGAGACTACTTTTAGTGAGCCTTGTTCATGACTATGACATCCTTTGTCATGTAGCCACCTTTGTATTTCCTATTCATGGCCATGGATAGTTGTTTGGTATATTTTCACATGGATCTGCAGTGTAATTCAAATTGGAAGCCATGTATGCAAAGTCAGTACATATTGTAATGAGAAAATAGTTCTTCCAGTTGGGTCCCCATTACTCCACTTCTGGGTTTTATAATGTATTTGACTATCATAGATACTCCTCTGATCTCACACATTAAGGGGCATCTATTATAGCAAGATTTTCCTCACCCTAGGCATACTTGCACAAAGGGCCTTTTTTCCATTTCCCTATATAGAATTGAAGTCCCCAGAGCTAAAAACATGATTTGTCCACATATACGCTCCCTACCTATATTACAACATGCGTATACAAAGGTTTCACCACTACATCCCGTGTACATCGGGATTTGTGCCCAAAATTTAAAAATGATATTGGGTTCCATGTCACGTCACGGGATCTATGATCCTTGGCCTTTCATATACTGGAAATATTCCAACTTGACCCTTCAGTTCCACTTGAAGGCTACAAATGGGCCAAATCCGAGCTATGGAAAAGAGGAGAAGAATTCAACTTTGAGACCAAAGTTACTCTGAAGAAATTATTCACTTCACATTGAGTCTGCATCCCTTTATCCTTTAAGTCTAAACACATTGTTTATCCTCCAAGATCTTCCCTTATTGATTGAGAACCTCATTGTCTCTCTTATATGAGTTTGCCTTTGGTGGAGGATTGAAATGGTGGAGGCCCAACTGGAAGGAACTTAGTTTCTCGGTTCTGAATCGTACCGACACAGAAGTTTGTAATTCATTCACTTATGTTGATTACAATTTAATAGAAATACTCTTTTCTCGTCCAATTAATATCTTGCGAATATTTGAATTGTTATTCCATGGGTGTATTTTTTATGAATATTGATGGATTATGCTATTGAATGTGCTAACATTATATATTATCACCATATTCTCACGTTTCTTGGTTGTTGAGGACTATTTCTAGGTATATCGCTTTGGTTCAAGTGCTCAATGGCGGACTTTATCAAATGTCTGGATGAGGTAGGCCTTTTATCTTGTCTTGCTAGCATATTTTTTTATATAGCATACTTGAGATTAGAGTTGATTTCTACAGTCGTTTCCCTTTGTTGAGGTTTACCCCTAGCCATAGAGAGATTTTCCTCATAACAATCCTGTAATGAAAACTATTGTTCAAATCTTGAGAACATATAATATTGAATGTCATAATCAAAATAATTTGGCTGATTTGTAGCATGCACAATAAGACGCTTCGAAGCAACAACTAGCTTCTCAACAAAATAATCATGACATAATTTTATAATAGGAATTAAAAAAATCCCACTATAGTCAACTGGATGTATACAATCATGTATACAATCACCTGTGCAAAACTATCAAGATCATTATGAACACAAGTATAATCCATATCCCTATCAATAGAAAAAACTGAAGATGATGTAGGATTTTGATCCAAACCTGATTTATGTTCACAATTATCCTCCTACTCATCTGAATGTAAATGTTCATCACACACCTGATATCAAAGTCTGTAATAGGCCCACAAATTTTCCTCAATTTCTCTAGCATCAACAAATAATTGTTCTAGTGATGAGGATGTCCTTTCTTTGAGATAAAAAACTAGATCAGAGTGTTGATATTTTATATAATACAACATGGAAACAATTTCAAAAGGATGGATATCCATAGTCATACTGTAATAAAAATTGTGAAATCTCCTGTTGAATATGGTAATAACTTCATCCTCCTCCCTTTTTAAAGAATTTAATTCAATAAAGTATTGATCAAAAGATTTATTTTCACCCCAATATCTCAAAAATGTATAAT
This sequence comes from Picea glauca, assembly GCA_000966675.3. Taxonomy (NCBI): domain Eukaryota; kingdom Viridiplantae; phylum Streptophyta; class Pinopsida; order Pinales; family Pinaceae; genus Picea; species Picea glauca. The sequence continues at coordinate 505,366 of JZKD02S1770062.1, forward strand.
GAAAATAATCCCATGAACCAATGGAACAAGATTCCAAATTTATGAACCATAATGCAACATCTTCAAATAAGGATTTGAAAAATAACCTCATAACTACATCCTCATGCATAATTTCAAAATTATCAATGAAATTAACGAAAACTTCCAGGTGCTTCTCAATTGCAACATGGTTTCCTCCATTGAACATAGGAAGATAATCTAAAAAATTATGAGGGTAATCATGGAGGATAAGGGGAAACTTCAAAGGTATAAAAATTTATCTTCTTATTCTAGACTAAACTTTAGTAGGTTGAATATCAGGTTCATCATGGATAGAAAAATATAAATCATCTTTGTTTGCTACAAGTTGACATGATTTGTCATGTTCATAACAAATGGGTATATGTACATCATTTTCATCATAAGGTTCAAGTGGAGGAATAAGATCAAGATGTATAACATGAGAAGATGGTATATCTTCTTCCAATGAGGGATAAACAAATGAAGGCTTGTGATCATGAGAGTAAACAAAGCATAAGATGATCCTTTTCACATGTAAGGGAAAATACAAGAAGGAACTAATGAAAAATAATATAAATTCATGAAAGAAACTTATGATTTGATACCAGGTTTTTACCTTCAGTTATTTCATCTTTCTATCAATCAGATTCTTCCTCCAATGGAGTCTTCAATTGTAGAGTCTTCGGGTGAAATATTTCAATCAAACCCATGTGTTTATTCCTTTTTCACCATCAAACAATAGATCTCTTCATTTTTCGTTCTTCTCGGGGAAAATATATCCATTGCTTCATCCCCAGCAACGAGGGCATAAAATGTTAGTCCTTGAGACAACCTCCTTGATTGTTGAGGAGATCAATGTCAAGCCATTCAATAATTGGGTATTTTCTTGCTTGGATGGAGGGGGGAATAGTGAGATTATCCATCTCTGTAAATAAACTATAGGAGGCAAGTTTTAAGGTTTATAGATTATGCCAAAGATCAGGGAGCTGTGCAAATAGAATTGAACCAGATATTTTAGTAGCTATTGACAAATGGAAAAGAAGAAATAAGTAAGTATTTTAAATGAACCAACCATCACATGTAGTTATATATGAACACTTAAATAGAAGAATAATTCATAATACTAGAATCTTTACAGGTCTATGAATTTTTTATCATGAACACAATATATAATTTATTTCTTTTGAAGAGAGACATTCAATACAAAAGAAAATGAAAATATAACTGGAGATAATAGTGCAATTTTATAACAAATAGAAGAAATATGTACACATATGTAGAACTCAGCTCAAAACTTGATAAAATTCCAAGTGATGATCACAAACTACAAAGTTTGAACTTCTCCCTTTCCAATATTACATTAATCACTCAGACTCAACCTCACACTCTTTGACCCCTCATAACATTTCATTTATATAGATTTTACATGATAGAGTCTTAGATACAAAATTGATGGATCGAGAATTCCTAGTGATAGTATTCAATTACATAATCAAAGGATTGAGAATCCCTTTATCCAAATATAGAACAAATGGAATGATATGAAGTTTTAATTATAGAGAACATGTTGAAGATCCAAAATAGGTGGAATAATTTGACCAACTTATCTTCGTTATTCCCTCGATCCCAAGAAAATAACATAAGCTAACAGGTGTTAAGGAAGATAATATTTCCCTAGAGAAGCCTCGGGATCCATTAAATAGCATGTTTCCTTTAAAATTTGCATACTCTGCTTTTCTGAATAATACAGGCAATTTAGTAGCGTTTCTATTTTAAAACATGGATAAACGCCACCAAAATCATTGTCCGTGATTTTTTTTTTTAAATGATTACTTTAATCTGCAAACCATGAGCCTAATTCCTTCAAGAATAGAGTGTTGAAGTCTTGATAATTTTCAAAAGTGTTGTACAACCCTAAAAATGAACCATAGAGCATAATCACATAAACTTATCCACCCATCAACAAAAACACTTTTGTAGGAAAAGTGGAATTAATATGGAATTGGACCACCCCTGTTGCATTCAAATGGAAATTCTTCTCAAAATTCTTATATGGTAGAATCAAAATTTCAATTGTATCTTTTTCATATTAATATATAAGTGGTATTTCTTCTTCTCAATGACCTCTCAAATGCATGAATCTATTTGGTGCAAAATGTCCTGTAGTTTCCATTCATCATATTTAGAAACATATATCTCATTTAAATAGGATTAGGCAGGAGTCACAGTCTTATATTTGACCCTTTCCACCACCAAAATATTCTATATCTCCTTACAGAGGCCTATTACAAATAGACTACCAATAATTAGTTCATCTCCCACAAAAAATTTCAAACAACTCAAATCTGCGAAGGAAGTAGTACTTGGCCCTTTAGGTGGATGGACAGAAGCATCCTGGGTATAACCTTTTTTACATGATGCTTCTGTCCATCATGGACTAAGAAACCTTCACATCATGTAAAATATTATTTTCATTATCATGTCTTCCCCAACACCATCAGATACAATATAGATTTCTACTTCATTTCATCACCCATTTTTCTCAAAATGTTTTGTCCATTTTGTTCAATATTATTATATGTCAAAGCTACATATGCATGCATAGACTCTTGTGCATATCCAGACTCGATATCCTTTGATTGGTTTTCTATAGATGCTACCCAAATTGCTAATCCTGATAATTTTGCATTGATTAAATTAGCAGCTAGGCCAGCAAAAACAATATCAACTAAAGCACCAATCATCAAGCTTGGAGCATATAACCCTCCTACAAGACCAGATCCTTTGGAAAGGGACGTGGCACCCACTTTTTCACCAACAAATTAAGTCAATAGACATATTCCGGGAGCCGATGCACTCTTTCCAGTATGCAATATCAACATTTGTGAAGCCTCAATACAAGATCCAAGGATACCTTAGAGCTATAAATCCAACTCCTAAACCACCTAGAGTAGGATGTATAATTGTGGGTATCCTAAAATGCCCTTAACAAATTCAAAAAATTTATTGAACCATGCTACAAGGAAAGAAAAGAACACACTTACCACTCTACAAATCATTCTCCGTATGAGATACAAAGGAATCTTTGCAGTAGATTTTAGCTCATATGTGGGAACTTTAAATGCTATACTTCCAATGACTATAACATTAGACATTGTTGATGATAAAAATAGGTGCCAAAATTATCATAGAAGTTTTAAAAGGAGGTGAATTTTTTGCAGAAAGAGGCCTTAAAATAGTATCAATGGTAAAGAAGAAACCAACCAATGCTACATTGAACCCACGACACCTGTAGCATTTCCTTTACCGACACTTTGAAATAGAGGTATCATATGAAACCCTTGGATTATTAAGGTGATCATCTCCAATGGATTCACTATTTGTTGATTTTTGAGACTTCTATTTGGTATCCTGCAATCTCCTCTAGTAGTGACTTGAACACTTGAATTGACATATATTAAAATTTTTATAACTGCTCTTTGATCTAATTCTATTGGTCCTCAATACCTTTACGGGCTCACCTTGACACATGTGAAATATGGTCATTTGTAGTCTTGTAATTCGACATTTGGAACTCAGGCTTAAACATTTGTGCACTTCTCTCATGTCGATGAAAATGGTGTTGACACTTAGCTGATCTCCTTTCAACACATGACTCTTGGGTGCTATAAAAATTCCTATGTGTGATATATCCCACATATAAACTTCCATGCAGACATTTTTCACTCAATATTCATATTGAGGATGACATTTGGGCACTAAAATGTGGATAATGATAGTGTAGATTAATATGTGGGAAAGACAAGAACATGTAAACACTTGGATAGAGGCTAAGGTAAACTCAACAAGGCCTATGAAAGGATACAAAAGTTGGAAAAAATTTGGCATCATAGGTTTATGTGCTAACAATAGCTTATCTCTAAAGAGAGATATGTGTCGGCTACACTCATTCACAAGAATCTTCCCTGCTTTGATGACCCAATAGATTTGGATGTTCTGCTAGTGAGTTCCCTTCGTCTTGGTGTCCATGATCCAATCAACTTTCTCTTATTCAATGTAGTCAAGATTGATTTATGTAGGGGCCAAGTGCTCAACCACGTCCAAAGTGTCCAGGAGACATGGACAATGTATCCCCTAAAATAATATATGGTTGGATGTGATGTATTTTCTCAAAACAATTGGTTTCTCTATCAACCATCGTCATAGCATGGGAATACTCTTCATGTGAAGCTACAATGGGAAGAGCTACATCAATGGGGGCCAATGGTTGGAACCCCGAAAAAACTTGAAAAGGGTTGTGGACAATAGAGTTATGGAGGGATCTATTGTAACTATGTTGAACATACAGAAGGCTCTCATCCCATGTGTGTGGATGTTTGGAATTGTAAATCCTCAAGATATGAACAATCGTCATGTTGACTAACTTTATTTTTCCATCAGTCTATGGGTGGATGGAAGTCGATTTAGTCATCTTGGTTTCCATCATCGATAATAGGTTGGACCATAAAGTACTCAGGAACCTACTGTCTTGATCTGAAATAATGTTCTTTGGATCCCAAAATGAACCCAAATGCATTCAAAGAATATCTTAGTAGTGGACTTTGTTGTGATACTCTTCTTGTAGGGTGCCAAAACTATCGTCTTAGAGAATCGATCAACAAACATGAAGACACAGTCATTACCATGTTTGATTGAAGGTAGAATGGACATTTCATCCATGGATATGGACTCCCAAGGTATATCAAGAGTAAGAAGACAGGTGTATATCCCCTATTTTTTTATGGCAGGTTTGGCAATGGTGTAGGCAATGAAGGATCTGATATAATTGGAGACATATTGTCGAATATTTAGCCAATAAAAATGATTTTGAAGTACTGCCACTACTTTTTCCACACCAAAGTGTATTGTATCTCGACTATAATGGGCTTCCCAAATTAGATTTGCACAGTCGTTTGAAGGAACACAAAGATGGATTAAATGACATAGCAATCCATCAAGGAGATGGAAGTCTGAAACTGATTTTCCTGCGCTCAATGTTTGATAGGTAGAAGAAAATTCAGAGTCATTGTTGTATAATTGTGGCCGCCAAGATATCTCATTCCCATAGGAGTTAAGAATTGTGGTTAGTGCCACAACTGGGGGTTGACTCAGTAATTTCAAAACATGGTTGGTGCTTCCCTTCTTGTACTTGATGTTCAAGTGGAATTGTTGCAGGTACGTGGACCACTTCTGATGAAGTTCATTATATAACTTTATTTTTGTTTGCATGAATTGTTGAGGCCTGTGATCAGTGTGTATGATCATTTCCTTTCTCAAAATGTAATTCTTCCATTGTCGACGTGCTTTCACGATGGAGTAGATATCCTTGTTGTAGGTGGGGTATCTGTGAATAAAATCAAATAGTGTTTCATTGTGATAGGCCACTGGATGCCCATCTTGAGTTATGACTTCACAAATAGAATAATCTGAAGCATTTGTCCCAATCTCAATACTTAATTTTTTTATAAGTAAATAAGTTTATAAGAGATTTTATTTTCTATGCGATTAAGGTATTTATTTTATCAAAATATTACAATTGTAATAAAAAAATTACTTATACAAGTAATATGGTTCATGTATCTCAATGGGATAGCTCAATTGGTTTTCTTCAATGTTGTTGGGAGTTTCACCAGGTCCATGTCAAATGTGTTTGGCTTTAATCCCTCTTGGTGAAGCATAATAGTCTTGTTGGGCCCTTCATTTTTGGAAATGCCAAAGTTTTTGGGAAAGTGGTGTATGATAACTGGAAGATGAAGAAGCTTTAGAAAACAGTTAGAAGAATGGATAGATAACTTTAAGTGTAATAGCAGTGAAGAAAGTCAAAAGTGCCATGTGTCAGGTAGACAAGCAATGAAAAAGGCCAAGATCATCGAGCGCCAGCAGGGAAAAGATGAAAAAATAGTGGAACAAGGAATCCAAGAAGCAGACAAGAGAAAAGTATAAAGAGGAAGGCATTGTGTCGAAGAAGATATTGATGGTTAATGAAGCACATAGGATGTTAACTTTTATGATTTTCATATATGATGATCGTTGCCTTATGATTTAAATGCTATTATTATCATAGAATAATTACACACTAAAAATATCAACAAGACTTAGCGGACTTGATGAGAGGTTGTTGTAAGTAAATATTGTATGAGATGACATATTAAAATTGAGATCCCTAATATATATACTTGGGTGGAGTGCCTTTTCATTTAATGGACATGTATTTTCCATTATTGTCTTTTCATTAATTAAATTATTATTAATTATTAATTCTTGATTATTTATATATTTATACATTATATTATAAATATATTATTTATATATTTATACATTATATTATATATTTATACATTATATTATAAATATATTATTTATACATTATATTTATGTTGATGATTATTTCCTCACATGCACATCTAATTAATATAGATCACTCCATCCTGGAGCAGGAAATGTGAGATCACCTCAATTATATCCACTCCTCATCATGAGAAAGACTACGCCTTGGCCATTCACCACTAGGAAATATCCTTGAGTAAATGAGTCATTTCCCTTGGTCAAATAAACATGACCAATCTGGGAGAATGTATGCCCAATGCTTCTAACTAGAGAAACATCAACACTCCCTCTCAGTGAGGGAGACATTCTGCATCATTCCAAGATTTCCTTTGAAGTATACAAACTATTTCTTAGACAGAGGATTGGTGAGAATGTCTGCAATTTTCTCATCTGTAGATATGTACTGGATATTTAATGCTCCCTTATGTACCATGTCTCAGATGAAGTGATATTTGATCTCAATGCTCTTCGACCCGTCATGAAATAATGGATTTTCTAAAATCTTAACACAACTTTGATTATCACAATGTATCAAGGTTGTCTCTAGCTCCGTATCAAATAGTCTTGCAAGAAGATTTCAAAGCCATACTAATTCACAAATTGTGACACTGGATGTGATATACTTTACTTTTGCTATACTAAGTGCTACAAAATTATGCTTCCTGCTAATCAAGGATATCATAGTTGATCCTAAGCTAAAGCAACACCTTGAGGTGTTATTTCTATCTATTGTACTCCCTTCCCAGTCAAAATATGTATATCCCTGCAACCTCACTTCACTACCTGCGAATCTCTCAGACCATATTCAAATGTACCACACAGGTACCTCAACACATGCTTTGTTGCAACCCAATGCAACTGCCTCATCTAAACCATGAACTGGCTCAAGGTGCTCACTGCAAAGAAAATGTATGGCCTGGTTTTAACTAGGTACATCAAGGATCCAATCATATATGTGTACGTATCAGGAACCACCAAATAAAAATCTGAAGTAGAATTACTCACCTTATTCATATTTTTCATCATACGTGTAGCCATGGACTTGCAGTCCATCATATTGAATATGCTAAATATCTCAAATGTGTACTTCCCTTGTCCGAGGAAGATCTCACCTGGTCTCTACCACATCTCCAATCCCAAGAAATAATGCATCAATCCAATACCTTCATCTCGAGCTCATAGGCCAACTCCCTCTTGCAACTGACAATGAGTCTCGTTGCCCCCATAAGGAACAAAACATCAACATACAACACCAATATCAATGAATCACCATCAACAACCTTGTAGTAAACATTGGGATATACATCACTCTTGGTGAAGTCCAAACTCATAAAGTATCCATCAATCCTAGAGTACCATGCCTTGGGTTCTTGCTTGAGTCCGTACAAGGCCTTCTTCAGAATGAAAACATGAGACTCCCTCCCATTTACCTCAAATCCATGAGGTTGTTTTAAGTACACTTCCTCCTCAATAACACCATTGAGGAATTTTATCTTTACATACATCTGGTGTAATCTCCAATTCATGACTGATGCAATGGAAATAATGGTCTTGATGGAAGTGTACCTGGTAATTGGAGAAAACTTCTCCTCATCATCCACTCCCCCTTTCTAGGAGAACCCTATCACCATAAGCCTCACTTTGTACTTATCAATGTTTCCATATGTTGTATTCTTGATATTATAGATCCACTTGGAAGTCACCACTGACTTCCCCTCTAGTCTCATAACTATCTCCCACACATCATTCTTCATTATGGATTGATACTCTTCCATCATGGCATCCTTCCAAACATGTTGTCGTGTTGGATCCTCATAACTGGAAGGTTCATAATAAATAATGTGACTCATCAATTCCATATAACTCGAGAACCTATGAGGTTTTTTTCTCTCCCTAAAAGTACCATTGGGAGATGCATGCCTCTTTTCATCCTGCAAAGTGTCATGAAGCCATGTTGGCCTCTTCCTGGTCACTGCAACATCATTCTGTGTAGGGTTTTAAGGAATTGTAAACTCCCTCTTGATCCCTACTTCCTTCATAAATCACTGAATTCAATGGAAGTATAATCTCCTCCATTATTTTTCCTTAAAAACCTGATCTTATTCCTCTTCAAGTTCTCTACTTGATCCCTGAACTCCTGGATTCTACTGAAGACTTCATCCTTGATATTCATGAAGAAGATCCATATCTTCTAGGAGAAATCATCAGTGAATATCACATAGTGCATGAATCCACCCCAATATGAAATTTTCATAGGTCCACATACATCTACATGTACTAGATCCAAGATCCCCTTGGACTTGTTGTCGCTACTCAGAAAATATCCATTGGAATTCTTGTCAAGTGCACATCCTTTGCAAATTCCATAATGCTCTTCCTGAAGCTTTGGAAGTCATGTGACCATCCTCTTAAATGTTGTTAAATCCATGTAATGTAAGTGTACAAATATATGATTGAATAACTCACACAAACTGATATTATCATGTACCAATGCCTGGTTTGGTCATCCACACAATCTGCATAGGCCTCACTCTAAAACACCAATCACTATTGCAAAGTCTATAACATCTATGCTAGTTATCACAATGTGACTGGTCGTATCTTGTAGAGAAACGAAGAGTGACCAAAAGAGTTGGTCATATTATGTAGTTCAAGACTTAAGTCGACCGCACCCTACAATTAGGAAAATTGTGACCAAAGGGGATGTGGCCACTCTATGTGCACAAACTGCTCACGACCACGACTGTACAATTGCAAAAAATAAAAGATCTGAAGCAGATATATCAGATCTGGAACTGAAATATTTTAACTAGTTTCATAAAATACTTTTACTTTCTTTGGCACTAAAATATTTTAACTAGCTCTGACACCATGTTAAATTTTCTGATTTTCAGATCTGATAACTATTGCCTTATGATTTAAATTATATTGTTATCATAGAATAATTACACATTGAAAATATCAACAAGACTTAGCAGACTTGATGAGAGGTTGTTGTAAGTAAATATTATGTGAGATGATATATTACAATTGAGGGCCTTGATATATATACTTGGGCAGAGTTCTTTTTTCATTTAATGGACATGTATTTTCCATTATTGTCTTTTCATTCATTAATTTATTATTAATTATTAATTATTTATATATTTATACATTATATTATAAATATATTGTTTTTATATTATATTTATATTGATGATTATTTCCTCACATGCACATCTAATTAATATAGATCACTCCATCCTGGAGCAAGAAATGTGAGAGAACCTCGAGTCTATCCACTCCTTGTTATGAGGAAGACTATGGCTGGGCCATTCACCACTAGCAAAGTTCCATGATTAAATGAGTCATTTCCCTTGGTCAAATTAGCATGACCAATATGGGAGAATGTTTGCCCGATGTTGCTAATTGGAGAAACATCAACACATGAGAGATATAATGTTACTATTGTTGGTTGGGTTGGGATCAAGTCAGTCTTGATAAAATATTGTAATGGGATTTGTTGGTAGTATTGTGCTTGCATAGTAGGTTTTGGGTCTGTAATGGGTATTTGAGGCTAGATCACATTGTGCAAGTTATTGCATGAGAATCACATTTATTGTATGTCAGTTGAGGGAGATGTTGCTAATATAATGGATTGTTATGGGGGAAAAAATTATCATTCTTATTGATATGTCATGATGTATATGAATCTATACTTCTGTCATGCTATCACTTGTTTCTTGTATGGTTAATATTTGATCGCTAGTTGTGTATGTCTTTGTGATCTATTATGTGACTCTAATTAGTGTTAAAATAAATCTAATGTTTCCTTCTCCCTGACTCACTTCATCATCCAAGCCTCGACTACACCTCGCATGACACTTCTTTCCCTTGTGGAAGGATGAATATGCCAGTGTTGCTAGACTACAGCAGTGCCTTTTTTTGGCAACCTTAGAGAACTTTGGTCTCAACCTTGCTCCAACAAATGGTTCTATTGTCGGGACATGGGATTTAAGGTATTTTTTAGAGGATGCCTCATCATATTTACAAATATGATGTTAAGAATTGGTGGGAAAGAAGTTTTGATGTGTTCATACAACAAGAGGTACTGAGTTGTAGCACAAAATATTTAGGGTTGTGGAAAGAACATGTTTGTATTCAGATATTTCTAGTGACTAGTACGAGATATTTTGGATTAGGTTTCTCAAGGAGGTATTTCAATGATTAGAACTCCTGCAAGAAGCACTAGAAATCAAATATCAAGTTAAAAAGAGGTATTACTGGACTAAGGAAAGCCTATTCGTTGTTCATTGTCTAGATCATCAAGTCTCTCATGTTGTGAATTTTTGGGTGCGGATTGTTCTGAAGGGATATATTATCGAGTTTGTTGCAGAAAATCATAAGGATTTTTCAAAGGCCGAAGAAATATTTAGAGAAGGAACCAGAGGAAGACTGTTGCAGTAAATCCCTTTATGGATCAAGGTTTTATTAGTGGAAGAAGGAATGTTACTTATTACTTCAGTCAATATGGCAGCGTAATCCCTTGCACTCGAGGGAGGGTGATTTATGAGAGGGTTCATGTGATAGGTCAAAGAACACTTTCTGGAAGATTTGGGGGGTCATCAAAAGAAAATTGAAAGGGAAGAATGACCTCAGAAGAGGGATATTTGTCTTGAGAAGAGGTGGTGGAAAAATATGAGAAAAGTGATGAAGAATTTTGATCAGTTGCAGAAGGAGATCAACTTTGAGAGTAGTCATAGGAAAGTGTTAGAAGATTTTCAGTAGTTTCTATGATAAGGAAGGCTAGCCAATCAATGGTTGAAGGAGAGGTTTTGTGAAACAGCTGAATGTTCGGGAAGAAGAATACAAGACGAACAAATTCCAGTCGATATGGATGGAATAATAAGGATCGATGCCACCACTAAAGAAGAATACTCATCCATAACCCCTAAGGAATTTGTGGAATAATCAGAACCTAGAACCTACAACATCATAAGATTTTGAATCGTATCACAAGATAAATATAACATTGCAAATGAAAGATACTCTCCAGATCAAATAATTTCATTTTGGAGGTAAAGGAACCAGCCCTAAATCACCCATTCCCCCAACACCATCTAGAAATTTGGTAATTTCGATAACAAACCCTTCTACAAATTTTTTTAGTCCTAACCCTTTGAGTCCAACAAGTTTGAATAGTAGTAGTAGTGGAAGTGTGCAAATTTTTTCAGTTTTATCACAAACAATAAATTCGAGGTTCATTTTAGTAGGGTTTCCAAATCCCTCGATGGAAAATCAACATGCAATATTTATCACCCGATACCCTGAATTTTGGGGTAAAGGGGATGAGGACATCGAGTAGCATTGGTTTCTCTGCGAAACCATATGAAGGTCTCGTGGAACTCTAGATGCAAACAAGTTAGTTGAATTTTAGACTACCCTGAGAGGTCTGGCACTGAAATGGTACATGAAGGAAATTGAGCTAGGGGATCAGGGGAAATCCTTCATGCTTGCTCAAGTGAAGCAAATATTTATAGTGGAATTCCAATTACCTCAATCAGAAAAAAAATCTCTCTCTGAATTGTGGGAGATAAAATAGAGAATAGTGAGTCTCCTTGGGAATACAACCATAGGTTTAAGGATGCGATATGAAAATTAGAAAACCCTATCCATGAGGATCATCAGAGAGAATGGTTTAGTCAAGGGATGATATGTTTAACTTGTATCCCCTTAACTCAACAAATGATAACTACTTTGGGTGAAGTACTAGAAAAATATATGAGGATAGAGTCTATAACATATTATGTAGGAAACTTAAGAGTCATGAGGCCTCGAGAAGACGCTAATATTGCACAATTACAAAGCCAAATTCTACATTAACCAAGAAAATCCAACTGTTGACCCTTCCTAAAGTAGGTTGACAGAAAATATTTTGTATGGGTTGTTACACAGAAGGATATGTAGCACATAAATTTATGAGACTAAGGGGTATGGGATCCTCTAATATGGTTCCTCCGCTAGAAGGACCAACTAGAGAAATTTTGCAGGTTGTTGCTACAATGTCATTCCATAGGCTTGTTCAATACCATGCCTCCTTGAATAATAAAGGAGGTTAGAGTACCGAGTATTGAGAGATATACATAATTCATGGGCATTTTCCAATTTTACAAAAGTACACACCTGCATCAAACACTATGTATTGTGATTTCCGTGGTTCACCTTCCCACAAAAAAAATCAATATTGATCTCTAGATTCATTTGTGAACAGATTGGATCAATCTTCGTTTAGTATTAATGAAGGTCCTCCTAGACCCGAAAGGGTTGCGGACGTGGAGGAGGATATCTAGGTGTAAAATCTATTGGAAGAGGACCAATTCGTTGCTACAATTTGGATGAGCAACGACATTTGGCAAGAGAATTTCCACTTCCAAGAAGATGGTGGTGTGCACATTGTAGGAATAATACCCATGCTACTGAGGGATTATAAATTCCCACTTGTGTTGCAGCAAATCAAGAAAAAGTTGTTTAGTAATGAATTTAAGCCTAATAATCCACTGACAGTCTACTTTGAGTATGAACATTTGCTTGAGTATAATTTGTACCCATCCCTTGTAAACATACCTATAATGAACCTGATCTGAAACCCTTTGTACTTGTACATATAGGCTGGTGATTTGTTAGTATCAATTGTAATGTAAATGTACATATAGGTTGGTGAGTCATTGGCACTAAGTTTTGGTGTTGCACAAATTTGAGTAAGTGTGCAAATCATTGTTATCAAAGATAGGGTGAGAACATTTTATGTGTTGCACACACCTGGGTAAGTGCACACATTGCATCATGTTGCATGTACTTGGGTAAGTGTGCAAGAATGACCTGGAAGTATGTAGAGTTCAGTAATATATATATATATATATATATATATATATATATATATATATATATATATATATATGTATGTATGTATTGAGGCCAGAGATCCTATGTGAGTATGAGGCCAATGAGATGAGACACATATAGGCCAGTGTGCCTATCCATGTAATAATACTCAGTTATTAATATAATATTTCATCATTGCATGTAGATAGACTCAAATGAAAAGATATGGGGGGATAACTCCACCGGAAAAGGGAAAAAGGGGGTTGGGTCTTAAGTCTTGGGGAATATTTTATAATATTTTCGAAAAATGTAATGTTGGATATTATTTTATCCTAAGTTCCTAGGATGGGGGAAACAGGTCACCAAGTGGGTTAAAGATAATTTTGAAGGTGAAAAGTGCCAAGTTGAAGGAATGTAATATATATTGTTGGATTTAGTGTATTTTGGGGAATTATGAATTATTCATGGGGAAGTTTTTATTTGAGGCTCTCGTGAGAAAAAGGGGGTCAGATTGTATGGAAAATCCAATCATTACCTCATTTGCAGTGAGAAGCTTGTAAGGATTTGCAAGGTTTTAATCCAGTGTTTTGTTTGTCAAAGAGGTGGGTTGTCAGGCTCGTGAGCAGTCTCTCTAGGTGAGATATTTGTTGTCTAAGAGGCGGGTTGTCAGGCCTGTGAGCAGTCTCTCTATGTGAGATATTTGCTGAGAATTGTTCCTTGGTGCATTGGGCATTAGTCATAGGGCTTGGAGACTTCCTGCCCATCCTATTGTTGGTAACCTTGGAAGGGAAGTGGGACAGCCAAAGGACTATTGAGCAGAGAAGGAGCACACTTCCTTGGGTGTGATAGGTGTTGTTCCTGAGATTAATCCTAAGGCTCAAGGAGTAATGTCAAGCATCAGGAGTGTTTAAAGAAAATTTTTTAAATGAGTGTTTTTCCTACCTTTAGTTTTATGAGAAATTATCTTTAAATGAAATTAATAATAGGAAAATACCGAGGTTGTATTTCGTTATATGAGTCACAATTATAATATCAAATGGTGTGGAAAAGAGTTACAAAAGTGTTAAACAAAGATAGGCATCAATTGCAGATGAGTCTTACCTTGTTTGTAGCGGAAGAAAAGTTGAGAACGCACCCTTGAACATGATATGAAATGTAGTAATTCACATAGATCACAGGTCTTGTTTTACTCACAGTAAATACAGAGGAAAAATTGCTTACCTATTGAATTTATGACATTATATGATCATAGTACTTGTAATACTAAATTGCAATCAATCTCTTTTCAAGGAATTACATAAAGAAATTTGGGGAAATGGAAACACATAGCTCAAACTGAACAAAAATTAGAATCTATGTCTGCACTTGTATTAATACTCAAAAAGAGAGTTTCTCTATTACATCTGGAAAGAAGCATCCATGGATAGATCTTGAATCTATGTACTTATACAAAATCTATCACAACTCAAAAACTTTTGGACTTCCTGCAATATTTAATTAAAAATAGCATGTATCTGAATAAAACAACAGTGTTTAAATTTTGATGGTTCTCGATGGAATTCTCCTCTGTCTCTTTGATTGTTGGTAGACGCGTTCCTTTTAATTTGGCATATTGTCTAGGTCATTTAATTCCGTTGCCATATGTCCCTCCAGATATATTCAGCAAGACAATGAATCACAGTTGGGGTCATGGGGGGAGGATAATCGGACTAATAGCACAGCATTGGCTAATCAAGGAATGGATAATGGGCATAGGGAAAAGTAACCATCTACAGAAAGAATGATGATGGAACAAGTGTATGATGATGAAGTGGGGATAAGTGGAGGTTAGAATGCGGGTGGACGAGATAAGTGGTTGTTGGAAGGTGAAAGGTAGAGAGGGCGAAAGGAAAGGACACTATGCACATTTTATTACTTGCTCCCAACTATGATTTATTTCTCATGTTCAATAAATTGGGTACATCTATCCAAAAATTACAACATGAACTAGAGGGATCAATCTTTTCATTTACCTGGAAAGTGAATAATTTCCTTTCTATTTGAGGCATTTTTTTTTGGATCTTTTTTACTTCTTGAGCTATGTCCTGGAAATGTGAACTTGGATTCACTAGCCATTTATTGATTTTAATAAGAT
>JZKD02S1770062.1:608340-638471 GCA_000966675.3 Picea glauca
GTAGTTATGTGAGTTGTGAAGTAGTTTAACTCAGTTAAGTGAGTTAAGATCAGTTGTACTAGTTGTAACTGAACTTACACTAGTGAGAGATCAGTGAATTAATTATTTATTAATTCACAATCAGTGATCTCACATGCAACTGAAGATTTACCACTATTAACTACATGCATGTCAGATCCAGTGGAGACCCAGTTGGGATAATAGCTGAAAGGGACAATTTGACTATCAATTATGACATTAGTGAGTGCACTCATGCAACCACACACACATTGGATGTGACCATGAGGTTTGCGCAGCCTAGGCAAGAGGGATTCATTCATTGTAGGGATTTCCATCAGCAGGGATTGCACAGAGGAGGCAGGCTGTCTGGAGGAAATAAATTGGCACATGCATTTGCCAATTTTTGTATGACAGTGTGAGACGAATGTATATTGTACTGAGAACTCTTGGATTAGAGTTTTGTATGATATTGTTTCATGATCCATGATATATACATAATATATGATAGTGGGGTTTTGAGCTTTATGCTTTCCCGGTAAAACATCTGTGTTATGTGCGATTGATCTTTCTTCTTGATATTGCAATTAGCGATCATGTTTGAAATTCCACAAGAATATTAGTAGAAGTGATTATGTATTTAACAGTGGCATATACTTGTTATATCAAGAGAATCCAGGCAATACATAATTTGTATTAAAATTTCTACAATAACTTAACAATAAGACTCTATTACTGAAAGACAAGGTTAACCCGAACCTTTGCTCTTCCAACATTACAACAGGACATGACTCCGTTACAGCCTTGGTCTGGTTCCAAGAACCCATACTCTTAGAACTCTATCTAACATTTACCCCAAAATGGACAATAACACAGAACTCGTACTAATTCCAACAACCCTCTAAACAACTATCTGAACACTCAACAAATCAACAATCAACAAATCAACCCTTTACAATCATAGTCATCTCGTATATGTAAGCCAATTAGGATTTTTGGGTTTGATACTTCACATGCTTTCTTGTTCTTGTTGTGTTGTAACTTCTTTCTCCATGACGGTGTTGCGTTGTCCTTCCTTCCAACCATTTTCAGTTTCTTTCTTTGTTCTGGTGTCTCGCTCCTCTATGACTTGTGCAACTTATGTTTGACCAAAATTGGAACTGCATCATTCCTTGCTCAACTTCTAACAACAAAATGAAGGGCCCAACAGATTCCACACACAGGGAAATAAGAACTGGTGTGTGACGTCGAGGTGGTTGTCCGCATGGTTGTGTTGTGTGAGTAGTTTGTTGGTGTGTGTAGTTGTTTGAGTTATTTATGTTGGTTGAAGTTGTGTTAAAAAAAAAAGAGATAGAAATTTAGTGTGGCACAACTCAATATTGGGTTGAGCACGTTACTTCTAGTTAAATTGTGCAGACTTGTGTTAGAGTAGAATTTGCACATTATATTTTGGAATATAATTATTCAGTAATAAGTTGGATGATGTTACATTGTGACTTCAGAGCATGTGATTAATGTTGGTAACAAGAAATGTTACAAGTTGGGTGACGTGGCCCAGCCTCAGTGGTTGGGTACGTTACATTATGGTATCATGGCTATTGGTTCAACACTCGACTTGTATGGGATAAAGTTCACCAAAATTTTCAAAGCTCTAGTTTCAAAACTAAGCCGGCATGGGCTGAATTTGATATTCCAGCATGGCCATGGTGCACATTAAGTGAGAATGCACAGGTGTGCACACTAAATTATTGATATTGCAGAGTGCAACGCTGGAACTGTGCAGTAAATAATGGTGCATGGGTGTGTGCACTAAAGGTTTGGGACTACGCAGAACAAAGTTGTGGTGTATGTGCATTATTGATATGTGGTGTACAAGTTGAAATTGACATCACGCATTGGTGTGTGTTGAATACTAGTGCATGCATGGGCTTCAGAAGGAACGATTTTGACAAGATGGTGTAGAGTTTTCATGAATTTGTCTAACAAATCTTGTTGTATGCACATTTTGTAGAATTGTCAGTGGTTAGATCAGGAAAGAATAAGTGCAGAAGGTTAAAAGCATGGAAGATGCATAGAGGACTTACAGTCCTGATGATGAATTTGGGGATTTGTATTTCGGGTTGGGTGTTGATGGTATATAATTCAAGGAGGAGCACATGAACTTGGTAGAATGACTGAAAAAATATGTCCATATCTATAACACTGATAATAAAAGGCTTATGAGAGCCAAGGAGCATCAAGATGACTTCAATGTCAAATTCATGCAGAGCCTATACAAAATAGAAAAGAAAATGGATAAGGAGACAGAGTCGAGTAGGTCAAGAAGTCACAAGTCTCATGAGGAGAAAAGAATATAAGAAAAAAGTGTCTATAGGCATCGATCTCACTCACCAAAGTATTATTTTAGGCAAGCATGTAGTAGCTAAATTCCATCTCGTGTCAGAAAGCATAAGAGAAGGACTAGGGTGGATGAGATACATGGAGAAATGAATAAGATAAAGCCTCCTACCTTCGATTGTGAGGACAAGAAGGATGAATATGCGGAGACTTTCTTTTTGGGTATAAGGAAGTACATCCAACTGCATAATTATTTTGTGCAGGAAGAAGGGAGAATCACCATCTATCGGTTAAAAGCAAAGGCATCAATGTGGTGGGAACAGTTCATGTAGGTGCAACACATTGAAGAGAAGAAGGTTACTTGGAGGGAATTCAAGTGATATTTTGAAAAGAAATATTTAACCAAGTGCTACTATGATAGGAAAATGAAGGAGTTCTTTGAAATCAAGATTGGGAGCATGATCATAGACGAATACAAAAGAATGTTTTTAGAATTGTTGAAGTGTGTTGCATTCATCAAGGATGAGAAAGTTAAGATTCAAAGGAAATTGATTTTTTTTCCCTCATTTATCAATGACAAGATACAATATGATGACCCCAAGACATTGGAGGAAACTATGAGGAAAAAAAACCCTCCAAGAGCTTCAGAATGTCAAAAACAGTGGGACAAAAGTCATGGCATTAACCTATGTAGTTTTGGTGTTTTGGAGGAAATCATATACACATAGATTGCCCTCAAAGAGGTGATAAAGCCAGGACTCCACACAATGTACAACACTTTGTGACAGTTGAGGACATGGGTAGAAATGTGCCAAGGATTTACGTCACGCTAGATAACAAGCAGGTTGAGTTTCAGTTGCACATGATCGAGGTGGAAGGTAAGATTAATGACCAACCCATTGCTATTTTAATCGAATCAGGAGATAGTCATAGTTATCTAGATCCTAAGATGGTGGAAATATTCCATTTTCCAAGAAGCAATCTTGGAAAACATTGGTTGTTGCAATTAGCTATAGAAGAGAAAAGGAAAATTAATGAGATGGTTAAGGCATGTCCAATAGAAATGAATGGATTTACCACAAAGACTGATTTGAATATTATACCTTTGGGCTCATATGATTTACTCATTGGTATGGATTGGTTGGACGAGTATCATGTTGTACTGGACTGTTACAATAAGGAATTTACCTTTGTGGATGAGAAAGGAAACTTGAGAATAGTTCAAGGAATTCCAAGAGTTGTGACTATCATAGAAGATTTATCTTTGCAGTTCAAGAAAAGATACAAGAAAGGATGCCAAGTATTTGCAGCACACATGGAAGAGGCACCTAAGGATAAAGTGCCAAGTATTGAATATTGCGCAGTACTAAAGGAATTCAAGGATGTTTTTAAAGAGATACCAGGATTTCCACCAAAAAAAAATATCGACTTCTCTATAAATATGATGTTGGGGGCAGCTTTTGTATCCAAGACTCCTTATAAGATGAGTACACCATAGTTGAAGGAGTTGTAGATGAAAATTAAAGAGCTTCTAAAGAAGGGGTATATATTCCCAAGTGTGTCACCTTGGGGTGTGCCGGTTTTATTTTTGAAGAAGAAGGATGGTACAGTGAGACTTTGTATTGACTTTGGGAAGTTGAACAAGGTAACAGTGAAGAACAAAATAATTTTCCAAGGATAGATGACCTCTTTGATCAACTTCGGCTCGCACAAATGTTTTCTAAGATTTATCTTAGATCTGGCTATCACCAAGTGACAATAAAAGAGGAAGACATCAGAAAGACTAACTTCTGAACAAGGCATGGTCATTACAAGTTTACAGTGGTTCAATTTGGCTTGTAAAATGCACCAGTTGTCCTCATGTGTTTGATGAATGGAGTTTTCAAGGAGTATTTAGATAAGTTTGTCATTGTATTTCTAGATGACATACTTTTTACTCAAAGTATGAAGAAGAACACGAGTAGAACTTGAGGATGGTACTGCAAGTTTTGAGGGAGCACCGTCTTTATGAAAAGTTGAGAAAGTGTCCATTTTACCAGAGGTAGATTCATTACTTGGGTCATATCATTTCAGAGGAAGGAATAGTTGTGGACCCAAAGAAGATAAAATCCATTGAGGAATGGCCAACACCAAGAAATTTCACATAAGTGAGATCCTTTGTGGGATTAGCAGGGTACTACATAAGGTTTATTGAAGGATTCTCATAGATTGTGCATCCAATTACATATTTTCAAAATAAAGGTGTGCACTTTGAATGGAATCCATATTGTGCAAGGAGTTTTTATCACTTTAAGAACTTGTTAACAAGTTCACCAATTTTTAGATTTTTTTATCATGATGTAGACTCTGTTGTCTGCAAGGATGAATGCAAGGAAGGGCTTGGTGGAGTCCTAAGTTAGAATGGAAATGTGGTATACTACGAATCGAGGAATTTGAAAGAACATAAAAGGTTCTATGCTACTCACGATTTAGAATTGGAAACTATAGTGCATGCCTTAAATATGTGGAGGCATTACCTCACAAGTAAAATATTTGAGTTGAAAACAGACCATTGTGGTTTGAAATATTTGTTTGGACAGCCAAGCTTAAATTCCATACAAAGAAGGTGGTTAGAGTTCCTTAGTGAGTATGACTTTGACATAAATCATATCAAAGCAAAATAGAACAAGGTGGTTGATGCACTCAGCCAGAAGGTGCATGAGATGCATGCTAAAACCATTAGCATGTATAAATTGGATTTGCGTGACATAATTTCAGAAGCTTCCAAATCAGATATGTGCTATATGGATATAAGTGTGACTTTAGAGCAAGGTATGTCACAACAAAAATTTTAAGGTTATGGGTTAAGAGAGGATGGGATCCTCATGTATAGATGCAAGGTATATGTGCCAAATGATCAGGAGTTGAAGAGCCTGGTATTGTCAAAGATGCATAAGGTTCCTTATGCGAGACATATAAGTTATCAGAAGACAATTGTTGCATTCAAGAAGCAACACTTTTGGATAGGTATGAAAAAGGAGGTTGATGATTTTATTATAGATGTCTCTAATGTCATAAAGTCAAGGCTGAGCATAGACATCCAGTTGGATTACTACAACCTTTTCCCATTCATGAGTGGAAGTGGGAATTTATAATGATGGATTTTATAACTAAGTTTCTTGAGACTTCTAAGTAACATGATTCTATTATGGTGTCGGTGGACAATCTTATGAAAGATGCCCATTTTGTTCTAATGAAGTCAGCACACAAGACAGAAAAAATTGTCAAAATAACATCTGAGAAATTTCTAAGTTGCATGGTATACCTAAGATAATTGTGTCTTATAGAGATTCCAATTTCACTTCAAACTTTTGGAAAGGGCTATCGAAACAATTTGGGAAAAAACTAAATTTCAGCACAACATATCACCCTGAGAAAAATGGACAGACAGAGAAGATAAGTAGAGTGATTGAAGATATGCTTAGGATGTATGTGTTGGATAAACCATCAAAATGGGAAGCTTGCCTTCATTTGGTAGAGTTTTCTTACAAAAATGGGTATCAAGCATATTTGAATATCAGCCTATTTGAGGAACGTTATGGCAGAAAGTGAAGCATGTCAGTGAATTGGGACAACCCAGCAGACCGTGTAGTGGTTAGGCTAGGTCTGCTCTAGGAAATGGAATAGCAGATGGTAAATATAAGGCAAAATTTAAAGGCTTCCCAAGATAGAAAGAAAAGTTGCACAAGTAAAGGAATAACCCACAAAGATTTTAAAGTGGGGGATCACGTGTTTTTGAAAGTGAAAGCCATGAGAAGTTCCCTGAAGTTGGGGAAGTGTTCTAAGTTATCAACCCTCTATTGTGGGCCATTTGAAATCCTTGAAAGGATTGGTCATGTCGCATATATGCTTGCATTGTCTGCATCCTTGTGTATTCATAATGTTTTCCATCTGTCATTTCTTAAGAAGTATGTACCTAATGTTAACCATATTATTGATTGGAATGTGATTCAGGTGGAGGCAGAAGGTGATTTTCAAGTGTGACCAGTTTGCATATTGGATAAAAAAATCAAGCAACTTTGGAATCGAGTCATGAAGCTAGTAAAGGTCCAATGGAATTGGTACAATCCTGAGGATGCAACTTGGGAGAGAAAGGATGTTATGCGGGTAGAGTATCCCCATCTTTTTGAAGATTTTTTAATTTTCTATGTACATGTGTATATGATGCAATGAGGACAATGCATAAATAAGGGGGATGGGAACGTAATGTCCCTGATCTGAAATCCTTTGTAATTGTACATATAGGTTGGTGAGACATTGGTATCATTTGTAATGTAAATTTGCATATACGTTGGTGAGTCGTTGGAACTAAGTTTTGGTGTTGCGCACATCTAAGTAAGTGCGTGGAGAATTGTTATCAAATACAAGGTGCACACATTTTATTTGTTGCATGCACCTAGGTAATTGCACACATTGCACTATGTTGCACGCACTTGGGTAAGTGGACATGGATGACCTAGAAGTGTGTGAGATATATATATATATATCAACTCTTCACACTTCTAGGTCATCCATGCCCACTTACCCAAGTGTGGGCAACACAGTGCGATGTGTGTACTTACTTATATATATATATATATATATGGATTGAGGCTAGAGAGCATGTGTGAGTATGAGGCTGGTGAGATGGGACACAGATAAGCCACTGCACCTATCAATGTAATTATACTCAGTTACTAATGTAATATTGCATCATTGTGTGCAAACATGCTCAAAAGAAAAAGAAATGGGGACCAACTCTACTGGAAAATGGAAAAAGAGGGTTGGGACTTAAGTCTTGGGGAATAGTTTATAATATTTCTAGAAAAGTGTAATGTTGGATATTATTTTATCCTAAGTTCCCAGAGTAGGGGAAACGGGTCACCAAGTGGCTTAAAGCTACTTGTGAAGGTGACAAGGGTCAAGTGGAAGGCATGCAATATATATTTTTGGCCTTAGTGTATTTTGGGGAATTATGTATTATTTGTGGGGAAGTTTTTGTTTGAGGCTCTCGTGAGCAGAAGGGGGTCGAACTATATGAAAAATTTTATCATTACCTTATCTACAGTGAGAATCTTGTAAGGAGTTGCGGGGTTGTAATCCGGTGTTTTGGATTTCGAAGAGGCAGGTTTCCAGGCCCATGAGAAATCTCTCTGGGTGAGAGACTTTTCATCGAAGAGGCGGGTTGTCAAGCCGATGAGCAGTCTCTCTTGGTGAGATATTTGTTGAGAATTGTTCCCTGGCGTGTTTCACATTAGTGAAAGGGATCAAAGACTTCTTGTTCAGCCTGTTTTTGGTAACCCTGGATGGGAAGTGGGGAAGTCGAAGGATTTTTGAGAGAATAAGGGGCACAATTCCTTGGGTGTGACAGGTGCATGGGGAATAAGGGATTGTGGGCTAATTGCAGTAGAGGGCACCTTGGATTGAGAAATTTTGTTGAGAATTAGACCTTAGCTTGTCGCTAGAAACCCTTTTATCCTGGTGGAGTTAAGCCCCGGACCGGGGGTGACATGTTGTTGAAATATTATGAGAAACAGAGTCTATGGCTAGGAAGAACGTCTGTGTTATGCGCGCAGTTGGTGATTTTCATAAAAGATAAGTGTTCTTTAAGTACTTTTCATTTTTACTGTGTGCTTATTTATCTATGTTTGACATGGGTTAATTATTGTATGTTATCGCATATAAGTAATTTTTGTTATTGTTTAATAATGCTTTCACATGTAAGGTAGTGTTGTCATTCAGTGTTGTAGTCATGCATAAGTATGAAAATTATTGTTAGTTTTTCTTGTTAAGTTATATTTTGACATTGATCGTGAGACTCCGAGGAAATAATTGAATGGTTGGGTGTGTAGGAAAGTAACTCGTGTGCATCAGGAGGATGGAATTCATGTGTGTGCATATAGGAAATTAGGTTCCATGCACAGGGAAATTAGAACTAGTTTGTGACACCAGGGTGGCTATGTGCACAGTTGTGTTATGTGAGAAGTATGATGTTGTGTGCATTTGTTTGACTTATTTTCATTGCTTAAAGTTGTGTTTAAAAAAATATATAAATTTAATGTGGTGAGACTCAATATTGGGTTGAGTGCATTACTTCTAGTTAAACTGCGCGGACTTGTGTTAGAGTAGAATCTGCGTAGTATATTTTGGAATAAAATTTGTCAGTAACAAGTTGCACAATGTTACATTATGACTTCAGAGCATGTGATTAATGTTGGTAATGGAAATGCTACAAGTTGGGTGACGTGACCCAGCCTTAGTGGGTGGGTATGTTACAATACCCATGGCTTGTAGTAAAGTTTATAAGGACCTTGGAGATCCTGATGAGTTGGAGGAGCTCATACATTCAACCTTTTAGGAGTCCACGGGAACAAGAGAATTCAAGGATACCATATCAAGTGATACCAACAGCTCATACACTTATCCTTTGAATTTGTAGAAAGTGAATATCGTAAGTGAAGAACATCATAAGATGGCATCTATAGGAGACTATTGGGATGAACAAACTATGACATAGATACATGATCTACTGCGAGAGTATGAAGATCTATTTCCTAAATGTTTTTTCAGAGTTCAAAGGGATCAAGGGAAACTTAGGAGATATGAATATATAATTGAATCTGGATGTGAATCCAATCAAGCACAAATTGTATCGTCGGAATCTGAGAGTCAAGGAGAAGGTTAACAAATATATCGATAGAATGTTAACAATGGGGTTGATTTTCCCTATGGATGAGGCTGAATGGATTATTCCTATTGTAATATAGAGTAACAAGGGTAATACCAATATAATAGTCTATGTAGATTACAGAATTTCGAATGCCACATGTGTACATGACCCTTTTCCTACTCCCTTTAGTGATGAAGTCCTTGATCAAGTGGTGAGAAATGAAGCCTATTATTTTACAGAAGGATTCTCAGGTTATCATCGAATCATAATTGTGGAAGAGGATAAGAGAAAGACTACTTTCACTTTATAATAGGGTTTTTTTTCCTATAATGTCATGCCCTTTGGACTGAAGAATGCTCCTATTATTTTCTCTTGAATTGTAATCATTTACTTTCAGGATTTTATTCACAAGTTCCTTGAAGTGTATATGGACGACTAGATGGTACATAGTTTGTTGAAGGAGAAAATAAGTTTACTATGGTTAATTTTTAATCATTGCAGACAATTACATATCTCTTTAAACCTAAAGAAGTGTATCTTTTTTGTTCCTTTTGGGAATCTATTGGGACACATCGTATGCATGTAAGGATTTTTGGTCGATCCTGCAAAGGTTGTTTTCATACTAAATATTCCTCCTCCTATGACTGCAAACTAGTTGTGATCCACATTGGGACACATTGGGTATTATCGCAAATTTATCAAAATTTATGCAAGCATAATTTCCCCACTGGAGAAATTGTTGAAGAAATTTGAAGCCTTCAAATGGAAAGCAGAGTGTGATCAAACCTTTGACATTCTAAAAGAAAATTTGTGTAATCTCCCTATTATGATATATCCAAATCGGAAGGTGGTATTCCTTGTACACATCGATTCTTTTGGTATTTCTTTGGGTGCCATACTTGCGCAACCTAGTGAAGGAAACTTGGATCATCCCATATATTTTTCTAGTAGGAAGCTCTCTCAGGCCAAGCTCAACTACACAACCACTTAAAGAGAAGGTTTGCAAATGTTCTATGATTTTCAAACATTTATACACTATCTATTAGGAGGTAATTTTAAATTATTTACTAATCATTCAGCTTTGAAATATCTAGTCAATAAACTTGTACTGGAAAGAAGTATTTATAGGTGGATGTTTCTCTTTCAGAATTTTTCATTTCAGGTCATTGTCAAGCTAGGAAAATTAAATGTCGGTTCTAATCATTTATCGTGGCTGGAGTTAGGGGAGAGTGGTGGAGTTGTATATGACCAACTCCCATATGTTGATCTCTTTAAAATGGAGGTTATCCCTAATTATATTTCTGATATTGCATCATTTCTCACTATTAGTACCATTCCTGATTGGTATTACTTAACTTAGAAAAAGGAACCTCATAGTCCAAGCTACAAACTATCAGTTGATCTCAAGAAATTTGTATAAGTTAGGATTGGAAAATACCCTTTGAATATGCATACTCAACTATGAGCATTCTGAAATATTGTGGGAATGTCATAGTGGAGTTGCAGGAGGCCATGTTGGAGGGAAAGAAACTGCCTAGAAGATACCTCGAGCCAAACTATGGTCGCCAACTGTCTTTAAAGACGCGAAGGATTACACCAGGGCATGTGATGTATGTCAGAGAGTTGGTAAGTCATCACGTAGGGATGAGTTACCCTTACATCCAATTCGAGTTATTCAATCTTTTGAAAATGGGAGGTTTACTTTATAGGATCGATTAATACACTAGTCAAGCACTCGAAATCAAGGTATATCATCATTGCTACAGACTATCTCACTCGTTGGGATGAAGTAGAACCAATCAGGGGTTACTCTACAGACACGATAACCAGTTTTATTTTTTAGAATATCATCACTCGATTTGGGTGCCCAAGGAGTTTAACTAGTAATGAGGGTGCGCATTTTATCAATGAAATGATATCCACTCTCACTCGTGAACTCTTTATCTAGCATCACAAAAGTAGTCTGTATCATCCCCAAACAAACAGTACAATCAAAGTGTTAAACAAGATTCTAGAGAAAGGGCTAACCAAGGTATTTTACGCAAACATGGATGACTAGGATGAAAGAGTTCTGGAGATATTATGGGATTACAGGACTGCTACAAATAAATCACATAAGTATATTCCTCTCCAATTGGTGTATGGTAGAGAAGCAGTCGTCCCCACCAATTCCATCACCCCCAGTTTATATATTTTTCAAGTTACTCATGTGACAGATGATGAATCGGTTGTAGAAATAATTGCAGAGCTGTTAGAATTGGATGAAGCAAGGTTCCTGGAAAATTTTCATCAAACCATGGAGAAGGCTTGGCATGATAGGCACATTAAGACTAATACTTTTTCACAAGGTGATCAGGATTTTTTATATGAAAACAAGTATCAAAAGCATCAAGGGAAGTTACAAATGCATTGTCTTGGACCATTCATAGTTGCAAAAATTTGGGAATCACGAGATTTCATACTGGCACAACTAAATGGTATTCTTTATCTAATATGGGTGAATGGCGCATGCCTGAAGCCATACATTTATTCTCATTAAAAGAGGTTCTACAACACTCTTGTTAAAGGGAGTGAATAAAATAAGCAGGATTCTATTTTGTTTTTTTGTTTTCCATATTCATCTAATAAATGGTGATGTGACCAACTATCACTTATCCTAGAGTCTAGCTTTCAATGTCAATTTGTTCAACCTGGAAAAACCCTTTGTGGTCGAGGAAGATTCAATGTCAAATCTTTTCTGAATTTAGTAATTTTCTAGGTCCAAGTCACCATCACCTCGTTTTGATTGCATTTGTTAAATACAGTTCGTACCTTTCCATTCTAGTTTTTTTCATGCCCATAAAATCCATTTAAGTCCAAAAGGTTGTCAGTACATTTCTGTTTAACCATCGGCATGTTCATTAAATGTTTTGGAGGTTGTGTCCTATCAAATTTGTAGTGGTACTTGTGCTTGTTATTACCCAAATCACCTATGAAATATTGTCACGTTCATTGGTCATATCCATTAATAATGTCACATTTCCTCTATGTTGTCCCCATTAATTATTGTTTAATGATTAATTCTCATCACTCCTTGTTGTTTCCTATAAAATCATCATCACCTCACTGCTCCAATTATTGTGTTTTATTCAAGTCATGTGTATACCCATTCTTGGAGCCTACTGAGTGTTTTGTGCATCCTCGCCTGCATTCGATTCCTCCTATTGAACTTGCCTATTCACAAAGGTGTCCCACCTTGGGTCATGCTACAACTACTCACAAGGCCATTCCTAAGCAATTTTTTCTAGAAGGCATCATTGATCTATGAGTTACATTTATAAGAGACTTACAGGGTAAAGTTGAGCAAACTCGGCTCATCGATGCATATTTTTCATATGTTTCCTTGTTCCCACATATGAAAGACGAATAATATCTGGAGTATTTCCCATTACCATCAAGAGATATTGGCACAAAATGGAATATGCCATATGTACCAATACGAGAGTCCACACTCATGAACTTGCAATATTTTCCAATATCTGGGACTACAAGAGAAGTCAACCTGTAACACACCCAACCCCCTAATCCTTACTTAGGATGATGGGGTGTCCAAATGTATATTCTTTCAATCCCTTATCTTTCTAAATAAATCTCACAAATGGATTCATCTTGCCAATATCTTTCCAATGACTATATCCATGCTCAAAATTGAGCCCTAGATCCAAAAATACATCCTCCCAAATTTTCCCGGTCTCTCTTGGTCTAAATCCACCTCACTGTCACATGGAATCTGCATGGAACCTTGTCACTTATGCCATCCAACATAGCATTGATGTGGTTCTAATGTGGCACCTTCCTAACTCACCATTCAGGGATTTCTATCCACATAATCCTAACATTGTCATCAGGCTTCACTCCGATGGACCACTAAACATTTAATCATGAATGCTCCGACGACAATCCATCTATCGAGCCCCTTCTAGATATGAAGGCCCTCATACTGAGCACCCAATAGCTCTGATCCCTTGATTCAGCCTTCATTTTCATTAAGGTTCTTCTCCCATGGATTTATCAACACCCCAAACAAAGTTCCAGCAATGACTAATCTTATCGAAACTAGCCTAGATCCAATGGTTTTCAGGACCTAATTTCAATTATGTTGATTGTGTCAGCGCTTTGAACTTGCACAAAGGTTAGCATCCATCCCTTAACCTCTCCTTCTTTGGTTGTGTGGGTTCCATGACATTTCGAAGGTTACAGTTATTTCCTCGTCTACCCACCAATCAACAAGTAACATCAATCCTATAACCTTCGTAGTCATCGACACTTTTGAATATTCACTCCAACTTTACCAACTTTCCACTCTCGATGACGATGTTCCAAGGATATAATTTTTTTATTACAGCATGCTCACTCATCTATCAATGACCATTGTTAAATCCTTAATACCCCTTTTCATTGTCTACTCATCCTTCGAACCTCTCTCTAGACCTCTACTAGCCATCCTTTGATGAACAGATAAGATCTAAGATCATTTAGATCCAACGGTCTAGGTTAGAATCGAAGACCTAAGGGCTTCAAGACCTTCTGGTACCACTCCAATACCTCCGACCACTCAATAGGTGACACTTCTCACCCTAGGGAACATGTTGGTTGCCACG
The DNA here is from genome assembly GCA_000966675.3 of Picea glauca. Lineage (NCBI taxonomy): Eukaryota > Viridiplantae > Streptophyta > Pinopsida > Pinales > Pinaceae > Picea > Picea glauca. The sequence goes on from JZKD02S1770062.1 coordinate 622,003, forward strand.
TTAGCACACCATGTCAACATGACATCATCACCCCCTTTATCACTTATAAGGGTCCTTCGTGAATCTATGATGGAGATATACTCTCACCTATATTCTAATCATTGACTCTTGTGAAACTATGACCTTCCATACCCCGATGACAATGTGTCTGTTATCAACTGTCTCGATATTTCCCAGGTTACTCCGGATATATCAACCCTCTTCATCTCGTCTCAAGACTTTCGTTGTCGTCGTCGTCAGAAGTTCTCATTCCAAATCTTAGGATATTTAATGACTCATCCTCCCAACAATGATTCCTTCCAACATAGGGTTGAGATATATTAATCTCTCCAAATCAAAGGTTGCAAACTCTCCCGACTTAACATGGGTTTTCTTCAACGATTAACACATGTCTTGGGGAATTAAACAATTTCAGGGTTTCATCCAGGAGTCTGTCAAGTTTATAAGAGTCATAAAACCACTCAAAAACCTTCATCAACCTTTCCACTCATCTCGGGAAACCTTCTTGCATATCTTGAAATCTTTCCACATACCAATTAGGGTTCTACATAGCTTAGGATCCTCTGCTCCTCATAGAGAATTTCCTACATCAGGACACTCACGTCACTGGGTAACAATGTTCTTTTCAATATCTTTCAAACTTTCAGCCACGGCTATAAGGTTCACAGTGACTCACAAAATCCATGCTTATTCATTTTCACAATTTAACAAATCCATCAAAATCCATGGAAACACATTCCACTTTCTCAGGAATTCAAGTCATTGATTATAAACATTTTCATTTCAATTAAAATCATATAGTTATTAACATATACATATATATACATCATTCATGTGCAATTTAACAGTTCAAGTCAAAAACTTATCTGATAGGGAAATTTCCAACACCAATTGACTGAGAGAGGACACCTTTCCTCCAAACCTTAGGCCATATTGTAGAGTTCCTTCCTACAATATGCCACCCCCATGCCAAGTCATGATACCACAAGGGTAAATTGATTAATTTGGGTTCCAAACTTATGATGATCTAGGAAGGTTACTCTCCTTCCTCCTCTGACATTAGCAGAATTATCCCCCTTCCTACTCAACTCAAGGTCTCTACAAGTTTATCAGGTGGTTTCTCAACTAGATTTCCTCTGCACAAGGGAGTTCCTTCTCTGCTAAACAATCTCTCATCGGACTCCTCTTACCAGTGTCAGTTTTTTTCTATTAATCACCACATTGTATCCCTCTAATGATCCAGCTTGGGATATGGGTCCTCTCTACTCAGGGTGTTCATCAATAACTTGGATGAGCTTCCTATTCTCCAAGGAAATCTCTCTACTTTCTTATTATATTCAATTTGTTCCCATGAACACCTTTTTTCACTGCATCATAGCTCAATAAACTTAATACTTATTGGTTCTTGCTCGATTCATCTCTCCTCGAACGTATTCATGCTCTTCCTGTTTTCTCTTGTTTTTCATTATGTTGTCTTTTTTTTTCCCTAAGCGTTCTCCAATCTCTTGTTTTACTGATCTGTCTCCTCTCATGTGGTGTCTTTCAATTTTTTTTGTTTTTATTCTCAATATCCCCATGGCCTTCTTACAAACACAACCTATATTCACAGTTCCCATTCTGAAAAGGGGCAAGTTCATGGTGTCCTATTGTTGGGTGATTCAATTGGCCCTTTCCTTCTTCAAAGACCAACTGTAAATAGTCTTTAACTATTTCAACCACCTCTATGAATTATTTCATGGGTCACATGGCTCCATGCAGATCCGATATGCTAGTAGGTTTATATTCATGATTTTCAAGCATAATCTATCTTGTTAAACAAGCTTCCTATTCTCTTCACAAAACATCCCAGTTCCACCTTACCCAGTCACTCAATCAATTCCTTTCTTCATCAATTCCCACTTGTGTATCATGGCTAGTACTTTCGAGTTTGTTCCCTCTTAGTCAGTGGTTTGGTGTTTTCATTAAATTAAAGCATAATTAAATTCTTCATAAAGTTACTTGTATGAAGTCTTAAGCATAATTATAGTCTTTGGAGAAAATAGGGTGTTAAATTACCCTCCCCCTTAAAAGAAACAGTGTCCTTGGTGTTTAAAACACCATGTATGTATAATTATACAAAACAAAAATGGATATGCCAATCTCATGGAATCTTCCAGCTCCCATGTAGCTTCATCTGCTCCAAAGTGCTTCCATTGCACCTTGACCTGCATGATGTCTTGGTTTTGGATCATTGTTTCTTTCCTATCCAGGATGCATTGGGGTTTAGGATAGAATTATCATGATGGTTCCACCTGTATTATAGTCCAATCAATAAAATTATTAGAATCATGTATATATTTCTTTAAAAAATACACATGGAGTACATTATGAGCTCTAACAATAAGGGGTAAAGCAAGTATGTATGCTACTAGCCCTATTCTCTCCAGGACTTCAAAAGGTCCACAATATTGGGGTGCTAACCTAGCACACATTCCCACTCTTAGGTAACTCCTCTTGGGTTTCACTCGGAGATACACATGGTATCCTACTTTGAACTCTTTGTGACTTCTATTGTTTTCTATGTAGCTCTTTTTTCTGTCCTAATCTACTTTAAGATATTTCCTTATCTTAACCATTGCCTACTCTGTCTCCTTGAAAAATTTTGGACCAAGTGTCACTTTTTCCACTAGACTATCCCAACCGATTGGAACTCTACACTTTATTCCATACAAAACCTTAAACGAGCTCATTTCCAATGATTCTTGGTAACCATTTNTGGATTGAGGCTAGAGAGCATGTGTGAGTATGAGGCTGGTGAGATGGGACACAGATAAGCCACTGCACCTATCCATGTAATTATACTCAGTTACTAATGTAATATTGCATCATTGTGTGCAAACATGCTCAAAAGAAAAAGAAATGGGGGCCAACTCTACTGGAAAATGGAAAAAGAGGGTTGGGACTTAAGTCTTGGGGAATATTTTATAATATTTCTAGAAAAGTGTAATGTTGGATATTATTTTATCCTAAGTTCCCAGTGTAGGGGAAACGGGTCACCAAGTGGCTTAAAGCTACTTGTGAAGGTGACAAGGGTCAAGTGGAAGGAATGCAATATATATTTTTGGCCTTAGTGTATTTTGGGGAATTATGTATTATTTGTGGGGAAGTTTTTGTTTGAGGCTCTCGTGAGCAGAAGGGGGTCGAACTATATGAAAAATTTGATCATTACCTTATCTACAGTGAGAATCTTGTAAGGAGTTGCGGGGTTGTAATCCGGTGTTTTGGATTTCGAAGAGGCAGGTTTCCAGGCCCATGAGAAATCTCTCTGGGTGAGAGACTTTTCATCGAAGAGGCGGGTTGTCAAGCCGATGAGCAGTCTCTCTTGGTGAGATATTTGTTGAGAATTGTTCCCTGGCGTGTTTCACATTAGTGAAAGGGATCAAAGACTTCTTGTTCAGCCTGTTTTTGGTAACCCTGGATGGGAAGTGGGGAAGTCGAAGGATTTTTGAGAGAATAAGGGGCACAATTCCTTGGGTGTGACAGGTGCATGGGGAATAAGGGATTGTGGGCTAATTGCAGTAGAGGGCACCTTGGATTGAGAAATTTTGTTGAGAATTAGACCTTAGCTTGTCGCTAGAAACCCTTTTATCCTGGTGGAGTTAAGCCCCGGACCGGGGGTGACATGTTGTTGAAATATTATGAGAAACAGAGTCTATGGCTAGGAAGAACGTCTGTGTTATGCGCGCAGTTGGTGATTTTCATAAAAGATAAGTGTTCTTTAAGTACTTTTCATTTTTACTGTGTGCTTATTTATCTATGTTTGACATGGGTTAATTATTGTATGTTATCGCATATAAGTAATTTTTGTTATTGTTTAATAATGCTTTCACATGTAAGGTAGTGTTGTCATTCAGTGTTGTAGTCATGCATAAGTATGAAAATTATTGTTAGTTTTTCTTGTTAAGTTATATTTTGACATTGATCGTGAGACTCCGAGGAAATAATTGAATGGTTGGGTGTGTAGGAAAGTAACTCGTGTGCATCAGGAGGATGGAATTCATGTGTGTGCATATAGGAAATTAGGTTCCATGCACAGGGAAATTAGAACTAGTTTGTGACACCAGGGTGGCTATGTGCACAGTTGTGTTATGTGAGAAGTATGATGTTGTGTGCATTTGTTTGACTTATTTTCATTGCTTAAAGTTGTGTTTAAAAAAATATATAAATTTAATGTGGTGAGACTCAATATTGGGTTGAGTGCATTACTTCTAGTTAAACTGCGCGGACTTGTGTTAGAGTAGAATCTGCGTAGTATATTTTGGAATAAAATTTGTCAGTAACAAGTTGCACAATGTTACATTATGACTTCAGAGCATGTGATTAATGTTGGTAATGGAAATGCTACAAGTTGGGTGACGTGACCCAGCCTTAGTGGGTGGGTATGTTACAATACCCATGGCTTGTAGTAAAGTTTATAAGGACCTTGGAGATCCTGATGAGTTGGAGGAGCTCATACATTCAACCTTTTAGGAGTCCACGGGAACAAGAGAATTCAAGGATACCATATCAAGTGATACCAACAGCTCATACACTTATCCTTTGAATTTGTAGAAAGTGAATATCGTAAGTGAAGAACATCATAAGATGGCATCTATAGGAGACTATTGGGATGAACAAACTATGACATAGATACATGATCTACTGCGAGAGTATGAAGATCTATTTCCTAAATGTTTTTTCAGAGTTCAAAGGGATCAAGGGAAACTTAGGAGATATGAATATATAATTGAATCTGGATGTGAATCCAATCAAGCACAAATTGTATCGTCGGAATCTGAGAGTCAAGGAGAAGGTTAACAAATATATCGATAGAATGTTAACAATGGGGTTGATTTTCCCTATGGATGAGGCTGAATGGATTATTCCTATTGTAATATAGAGTAACAAGGGTAATACCAATATAATAGTCTATGTAGATTACAGAATTTCGAATGCCACATGTGTACATGACCCTTTTCCTACTCCCTTTAGTGATGAAGTCCTTGATCAAGTGGTGAGAAATGAAGCCTATTATTTTACAGAAGGATTCTCAGGTTATCATCGAATCATAATTGTGGAAGAGGATAAGAGAAAGACTACTTTCACTTTATAATAGGGTTTTTTTTCCTATAATGTCATGCCCTTTGGACTGAAGAATGCTCCTATTATTTTCTCTTGAATTGTAATCATTTACTTTCAGGATTTTATTCACAAGTTCCTTGAAGTGTATATGGACGACTAGATGGTACATAGTTTGTTGAAGGAGAAAATAAGTTTACTATGGTTAATTTTTAATCATTGCAGACAATTACATATCTCTTTAAACCTAAAGAAGTGTATCTTTTTTGTTCCTTTTGGGAATCTATTGGGACACATCGTATGCATGTAAGGATTTTTGGTCGATCCTGCAAAGGTTGTTTTCATACTAAATATTCCTCCTCCTATGACTGCAAACTAGTTGTGATCCACATTGGGACACATTGGGTATTATCGCAAATTTATCAAAATTTATGCAAGCATAATTTCCCCACTGGAGAAATTGTTGAAGAAATTTGAAGCCTTCAAATGGAAAGCAGAGTGTGATCAAACCTTTGACATTCTAAAAGAAAATTTGTGTAATCTCCCTATTATGATATATCCAAATCGGAAGGTGGTATTCCTTGTACACATCGATTCTTTTGGTATTTCTTTGGGTGCCATACTTGCGCAACCTAGTGAAGGAAACTTGGATCATCCCATATATTTTTCTAGTAGGAAGCTCTCTCAGGCCAAGCTCAACTACACAACCACTTAAAGAGAAGGTTTGCAAATGTTCTATGATTTTCAAACATTTATACACTATCTATTAGGAGGTAATTTTAAATTATTTACTAATCATTCAGCTTTGAAATATCTAGTCAATAAACTTGTACTGGAAAGAAGTATTTATAGGTGGATGTTTCTCTTTCAGAATTTTTCATTTCAGGTCATTGTCAAGCTAGGAAAATTAAATGTCGGTTCTAATCATTTATCGTGGCTGGAGTTAGGGGAGAGTGGTGGAGTTGTATATGACCAACTCCCATATGTTGATCTCTTTAAAATGGAGGTTATCCCTAATTATATTTCTGATATTGCATCATTTCTCACTATTAGTACCATTCCTGATTGGTATTACTTAACTTAGAAAAAGGAACCTCATAGTCCAAGCTACAAACTATCAGTTGATCTCAAGAAATTTGTATAAGTTAGGATTGGAAAATACCCTTTGAATATGCATACTCAACTATGAGCATTCTGAAATATTGTGGGAATGTCATAGTGGAGTTGCAGGAGGCCATGTTGGAGGGAAAGAAACTGCCTAGAAGATACCTCGAGCCAAACTATGGTCGCCAACTGTCTTTAAAGACGCGAAGGATTACACCAGGGCATGTGATGTATGTCAGAGAGTTGGTAAGTCATCACGTAGGGATGAGTTACCCTTACATCCAATTCGAGTTATTCAATCTTTTGAAAATGGGAGGTTTACTTTATAGGATCGATTAATACACTAGTCAAGCACTCGAAATCAAGGTATATCATCATTGCTACAGACTATCTCACTCGTTGGGATGAAGTAGAACCAATCAGGGGTTACTCTACAGACACGATAACCAGTTTTATTTTTTAGAATATCATCACTCGATTTGGGTGCCCAAGGAGTTTAACTAGTAATGAGGGTGCGCATTTTATCAATGAAATGATATCCACTCTCACTCGTGAACTCTTTATCTAGCATCACAAAAGTAGTCTGTATCATCCCCAAACAAACAGTACAATCAAAGTGTTAAACAAGATTCTAGAGAAAGGGCTAACCAAGGTATTTTACGCAAACATGGATGACTAGGATGAAAGAGTTCTGGAGATATTATGGGATTACAGGACTGCTACAAATAAATCACATAAGTATATTCCTCTCCAATTGGTGTATGGTAGAGAAGCAGTCGTCCCCACCAATTCCATCACCCCCAGTTTATATATTTTTCAAGTTACTCATGTGACAGATGATGAATCGGTTGTAGAAATAATTGCAGAGCTGTTAGAATTGGATGAAGCAAGGTTCCTGGAAAATTTTCATCAAACCATGGAGAAGGCTTGGCATGATAGGCACATTAAGACTAATACTTTTTCACAAGGTGATCAGGATTTTTTATATGAAAACAAGTATCAAAAGCATCAAGGGAAGTTACAAATGCATTGTCTTGGACCATTCATAGTTGCAAAAATTTGGGAATCACGAGATTTCATACTGGCACAACTAAATGGTATTCTTTATCTAATATGGGTGAATGGCGCATGCCTGAAGCCATACATTTATTCTCATTAAAAGAGGTTCTACAACACTCTTGTTAAAGGGAGTGAATAAAATAAGCAGGATTCTATTTTGTTTTTTTGTTTTCCATATTCATCTAATAAATGGTGATGTGACCAACTATCACTTATCCTAGAGTCTAGCTTTCAATGTCAATTTGTTCAACCTGGAAAAACCCTTTGTGGTCGAGGAAGATTCAATGTCAAATCTTTTCTGAATTTAGTAATTTTCTAGGTCCAAGTCACCATCACCTCGTTTTGATTGCATTTGTTAAATACAGTTCGTACCTTTCCATTCTAGTTTTTTTCATGCCCATAAAATCCATTTAAGTCCAAAAGGTTGTCAGTACATTTCTGTTTAACCATCGGCATGTTCATTAAATGTTTTGGAGGTTGTGTCCTATCAAATTTGTAGTGGTACTTGTGCTTGTTATTACCCAAATCACCTATGAAATATTGTCACGTTCATTGGTCATATCCATTAATAATGTCACATTTCCTCTATGTTGTCCCCATTAATTATTGTTTAATGATTAATTCTCATCACTCCTTGTTGTTTCCTATAAAATCATCATCACCTCACTGCTCCAATTATTGTGTTTTATTCAAGTCATGTGTATACCCATTCTTGGAGCCTACTGAGTGTTTTGTGCATCCTCGCCTGCATTCGATTCCTCCTATTGAACTTGCCTATTCACAAAGGTGTCCCACCTTGGGTCATGCTACAACTACTCACAAGGCCATTCCTAAGCAATTTTTTCTAGAAGGCATCATTGATCTATGAGTTACATTTATAAGAGACTTACAGGGTAAAGTTGAGCAAACTCGGCTCATCGATGCATATTTTTCATATGTTTCCTTGTTCCCACATATGAAAGACGAATAATATCTGGAGTATTTCCCATTACCATCAAGAGATATTGGCACAAAATGGAATATGCCATATGTACCAATACGAGAGTCCACACTCATGAACTTGCAATATTTTCCAATATCTGGGACTACAAGAGAAGTCAACCTGTAACACACCCAACCCCCTAATCCTTACTTAGGATGATGGGGTGTCCAAATGTATATTCTTTCAATCCCTTATCTTTCTAAATAAATCTCACAAATGGATTCATCTTGCCAATATCTTTCCAATGACTATATCCATGCTCAAAATTGAGCCCTAGATCCAAAAATACATCCTCCCAAATTTTCCCGGTCTCTCTTGGTCTAAATCCACCTCACTGTCACATGGAATCTGCATGGAACCTTGTCACTTATGCCATCCAACATAGCATTGATGTGGTTCTAATGTGGCACCTTCCTAACTCACCATTCAGGGATTTCTATCCACATAATCCTAACATTGTCATCAGGCTTCACTCCGATGGACCACTAAACATTTAATCATGAATGCTCCGACGACAATCCATCTATCGAGCCCCTTCTAGATATGAAGGCCCTCATACTGAGCACCCAATAGCTCTGATCCCTTGATTCAGCCTTCATTTTCATTAAGGTTCTTCTCCCATGGATTTATCAACACCCCAAACAAAGTTCCAGCAATGACTAATCTTATCGAAACTAGCCTAGATCCAATGGTTTTCAGGACCTAATTTCAATTATGTTGATTGTGTCAGCGCTTTGAACTTGCACAAAGGTTAGCATCCATCCCTTAACCTCTCCTTCTTTGGTTGTGTGGGTTCCATGACATTTCGAAGGTTACAGTTATTTCCTCGTCTACCCACCAATCAACAAGTAACATCAATCCTATAACCTTCGTAGTCATCGACACTTTTGAATATTCACTCCAACTTTACCAACTTTCCACTCTCGATGACGATGTTCCAAGGATATAATTTTTTTATTACAGCATGCTCACTCATCTATCAATGACCATTGTTAAATCCTTAATACCCCTTTTCATTGTCTACTCATCCTTCGAACCTCTCTCTAGACCTCTACTAGCCATCCTTTGATGAACAGATAAGATCTAAGATCATTTAGATCCAACGGTCTAGGTTAGAATCGAAGACCTAAGGGCTTCAAGACCTTCTGGTACCACTCCAATACCTCCGACCACTCAATAGGTGACACTTCTCACCCTAGGGAACATGTTGGTTGCCACGTTAGCACACCATGTCAACATGACATCATCACCCCCTTTATCACTTATAAGGGTCCTTCGTGAATCTATGATGGAGATATACTCTCACCTATATTCTAATCATTGACTCTTGTGAAACTATGACCTTCCATACCCCGATGACAATGTGTCTGTTATCAACTGTCTCGATATTTCCCAGGTTACTCCGGATATATCAACCCTCTTCATCTCGTCTCAAGACTTTCGTTGTCGTCGTCGTCAGAAGTTCTCATTCCAAATCTTAGGATATTTAATGACTCATCCTCCCAACAATGATTCCTTCCAACATAGGGTTGAGATATATTAATCTCTCCAAATCAAAGGTTGCAAACTCTCCCGACTTAACATGGGTTTTCTTCAACGATTAACACATGTCTTGGGGAATTAAACAATTTCAGGGTTTCATCCAGGAGTCTGTCAAGTTTATAAGAGTCATAAAACCACTCAAAAACCTTCATCAACCTTTCCACTCATCTCGGGAAACCTTCTTGCATATCTTGAAATCTTTCCACATACCAATTAGGGTTCTACATAGCTTAGGATCCTCTGCTCCTCATAGAGAATTTCCTACATCAGGACACTCACGTCACTGGGTAACAATGTTCTTTTCAATATCTTTCAAACTTTCAGCCACGGCTATAAGGTTCACAGTGACTCACAAAATCCATGCTTATTCATTTTCACAATTTAACAAATCCATCAAAATCCATGGAAACACATTCCACTTTCTCAGGAATTCAAGTCATTGATTATAAACATTTTCATTTCAATTAAAATCATATAGTTATTAACATATACATATATATACATCATTCATGTGCAATTTAACAGTTCAAGTCAAAAACTTATCTGATAGGGAAATTTCCAACACCAATTGACTGAGAGAGGACACCTTTCCTCCAAACCTTAGGCCATATTGTAGAGTTCCTTCCTACAATATGCCACCCCCATGCCAAGTCATGATACCACAAGGGTAAATTGATTAATTTGGGTTCCAAACTTATGATGATCTAGGAAGGTTACTCTCCTTCCTCCTCTGACATTAGCAGAATTATCCCCCTTCCTACTCAACTCAAGGTCTCTACAAGTTTATCAGGTGGTTTCTCAACTAGATTTCCTCTGCACAAGGGAGTTCCTTCTCTGCTAAACAATCTCTCATCGGACTCCTCTTACCAGTGTCAGTTTTTTTCTATTAATCACCACATTGTATCCCTCTAATGATCCAGCTTGGGATATGGGTCCTCTCTACTCAGGGTGTTCATCAATAACTTGGATGAGCTTCCTATTCTCCAAGGAAATCTCTCTACTTTCTTATTATATTCAATTTGTTCCCATGAACACCTTTTTTCACTGCATCATAGCTCAATAAACTTAATACTTATTGGTTCTTGCTCGATTCATCTCTCCTCGAACGTATTCATGCTCTTCCTGTTTTCTCTTGTTTTTCATTATGTTGTCTTTTTTTTTCCCTAAGCGTTCTCCAATCTCTTGTTTTACTGATCTGTCTCCTCTCATGTGGTGTCTTTCAATTTTTTTTGTTTTTATTCTCAATATCCCCATGGCCTTCTTACAAACACAACCTATATTCACAGTTCCCATTCTGAAAAGGGGCAAGTTCATGGTGTCCTATTGTTGGGTGATTCAATTGGCCCTTTCCTTCTTCAAAGACCAACTGTAAATAGTCTTTAACTATTTCAACCACCTCTATGAATTATTTCATGGGTCACATGGCTCCATGCAGATCCGATATGCTAGTAGGTTTATATTCATGATTTTCAAGCATAATCTATCTTGTTAAACAAGCTTCCTATTCTCTTCACAAAACATCCCAGTTCCACCTTACCCAGTCACTCAATCAATTCCTTTCTTCATCAATTCCCACTTGTGTATCATGGCTAGTACTTTCGAGTTTGTTCCCTCTTAGTCAGTGGTTTGGTGTTTTCATTAAATTAAAGCATAATTAAATTCTTCATAAAGTTACTTGTATGAAGTCTTAAGCATAATTATAGTCTTTGGAGAAAATAGGGTGTTAAATTACCCTCCCCCTTAAAAGAAACAGTGTCCTTGGTGTTTAAAACACCATGTATGTATAATTATACAAAACAAAAATGGATATGCCAATCTCATGGAATCTTCCAGCTCCCATGTAGCTTCATCTGCTCCAAAGTGCTTCCATTGCACCTTGACCTGCATGATGTCTTGGTTTTGGATCATTGTTTCTTTCCTATCCAGGATGCATTGGGGTTTAGGATAGAATTATCATGATGGTTCCACCTGTATTATAGTCCAATCAATAAAATTATTAGAATCATGTATATATTTCTTTAAAAAATACACATGGAGTACATTATGAGCTCTAACAATAAGGGGTAAAGCAAGTATGTATGCTACTAGCCCTATTCTCTCCAGGACTTCAAAAGGTCCACAATATTGGGGTGCTAACCTAGCACACATTCCCACTCTTAGGTAACTCCTCTTGGGTTTCACTCGGAGATACACATGGTATCCTACTTTGAACTCTTTGTGACTTCTATTGTTTTCTATGTAGCTCTTTTTTCTGTCCTAATCTACTTTAAGATATTTCCTTATCTTAACCATTGCCTACTCTGTCTCCTTGAAAAATTTTGGACCAAGTGTCACTTTTTCCACTAGACTATCCCAACCGATTGGAACTCTACACTTTATTCCATACAAAACCTTAAACGAGCTCATTTCCAATGATTCTTGGTAACCATTTTTGTATGCAAACTCTACCAGGGGTAGGTATTCCTTCGACTTCTTGGGATGATGCATAACATGCATCCTCAACATGTCTTCTAACACTCTATTCACCCTTTCAGTATGACCATCTGTTTGAGGATGATAGGTCATGCTAAATTACAACTATGTTTCCAAGCCTACAAACAAGATTTTCCAGAAATTCGAGGTTAACTTAGCATCTTTGTCCGAGATTATGGTTTTAGGAAAACCATGAAATCTGAAAATTTCTTTTATAAAAATGTTACCAACGTTTATGGATTTAAAAGTAGATTTTATGGGGATGAAGTGACTTTCCTAGCTCAACTTAACCATGATTGCATCATGTTGATTGATTGTGTAATAAAATCCATGGAAATTATTTCCCATTTCCACTCTAGAATATGAAAAGGTTGCAATAACCCATCATGATGTTTGTGCTCAAGTTTCACCTATTTGCACTCGAAACATTTTGCAATGTATTGAGAAATGTCCTGCTTCATTTCTGGCCAATAATATAGTTTTCTAACTGTTGTCACTATTTTCTAGTAACCAGGGAGACCTACATATGGTTTCCTATGGAATTCGTCCATAATTAAGCACCTAAAATTTGTTGAATTAGGCACATACAACTTGTTGTTATACAAAAACAAACTATCATCCCCAAACTGATATCCTTCATACCTCTTTTCCATGGGTTCTTGATGTAACACTTCCTTCACTTGATTGAAGAACTCATATTCCTCTAAGAGGGTCTTAATCATTTGCTCAAGGTCAGAATCTCCTACACTTGTTTTTGCTAAGTATATAGCCTCCACACTCTGTCTGAGTGCATTTGCCACTCTATTTTCCTTCCCTTTAATGTGTTTGATCTCAAAATAAAACTCGATGTTCATCGTCATCCACTTGGTCTATCTAGCATTCAACCTTGGTTGGTTGAATAGGTACTTCAAACCATAATGGTCTATCATGATGATAAATCTTCTTCTGAGAAAGTATTTCCTCCACATAATCAAGGCATGCATGACTATTGCTAACTCCAGATCATGGGTAACATACTTCTTCTCATGCTCATTCAATTTTCATTATTCCTAACAAATCATATGTCCTTCTTGCATTAGAAATCCACTGAATCCTTCTCTGCAAGCATCTGTGCAAACCAAGAAATAATTTTCTAGGTCCATAATATTTAGAACATGGGAATTAGTTAAAATGTTCTTCAGCAGCTGGAAGCTATCTTCACTCTGGTGACTATATGAATTTCTTCCCCTTCCTCTGCAATGAAGTAATAGGATTACCAATATTGGAAAATATCTTTATGAAACGTTTGTAATATCCATCCAAGTCCATGAAGGATATTACTTGTGTCACGTTTCTAGGGGAAGGCCAATCCATGATTTCCTTAATCTTTTCAGGGTCCACTGTGACTCTTTCAGCTGAGATTATGTGGCCTAAATACTAGATTTCTCCTTGGAAGAAATCACACTTGCCGAAATAAGCGTACAACCAGTGTTCTCTTAACACTTGTAACACCATTCTGAGATGTTCTTCATGATCCTCTCAGTTCTTCGAATACACCAAAATGTCTTCGACAACCACTGAGATAAACTTGTCTAAACATTTGTTGATCACATTATTCATCAAACAAATGAATGTAGCTAGTACATTTGTAATCCCAAATGGCACCACAAAAAACTCATAATGCATGTACCTTGTCCTAAAGGTTGTCTTGTGGATTTCCTCATCCTTGATTATAACTTCGTGATATCCCAACCTTGGATCAATCTTTGAGAAAATTGTAGCTCCTCTGAGCTGATCAAAGATATCATCTATCCTGGGAAAAGGATATTTTTTCTTGATGGTCATCTTGTTCAACTGCCTATAATCAATGCATATTCTCAAGGTACCATATTTATTCTTTACAAATAGGGTTGGTGCTCCCCATAGAGACACACTCGGTCTGATGTAACCCTTATCCAAAATTTATTTCAACTGCACTTTCATCTCCACCAACTCTGGTGTGTTCATTATGTAAGGCACTTTCTATGTTGGTAATTCTCCAGGCACAACATTTATTGAAAAATCAAGATCCCTTTTTAGAGGCAATCTAAGAACCTCCTCTCGAAACACATCTTTGAACTCCCATAGTGCAAGGTAATATTCAACCTTAAGCTCCTTACTTTCTATTGAGCCAAGCACTTATATAGAATACAACTGGAAACTTCTTTTTCTAAACTTATTGAGTTGCAATGATAAGATCTTCCTTATTGAAGTTGTCTTCGTAATGCCTTGCACAATCATTGCATTTCCTTTCTCATCTTTACACTCCAAAATTTTCTCATAACAATTTAATTTTTCCTTATGGGAATCTAACCAATCCATACCCAACAACACATCATATGAGCCTAGGGGTAGTATATTCAAAACCACCCGAGTATACATTCCATCCATTTCAATTGGATTGGCTTCAACTACCTCAACCACATTCCTCTCTGTTCCAGTGGCTAACAGAACCAACCATGCTTTTGCATGCTTCTTTTTTTGTAATGAACATGACTCAAACACTCGAGGTGAAATATAACTGAGGTTAGATCCTGGGTCAATTAAAATGGAGACAGGTTGTTCCATAATAATACCTTACAATTCCACCACAGAGGCTTGATGGTCTGCTTGTCGATTCTCTACAACTGCATAAACTCTTGAAACATTGTTGGCTACATCATTGACTATAGTTGCCTCCTACACATTATACACCCTCTGATTGTCATGTTGTCAGTGGGGACAATCCCTCAACATATGTGTCTCTCCACATCCCCAACATTTCAAATATCCTTTCTTGGGATCCTATGCCCTCTCTCTTTCCTTCTTTGTTGGTTTGTTTCCACTATGGGACAGGAAATTTTTTTGATACACACATATACTTGGCTGACCCAACTATGCACCTTTCCTAGAATTATTGGGTGGAAAGTATTTGAATCCTTTATTTTGGAGCCTAATCTAGTCCCTCCTCTTCCAGTCCTTTGAATGATTTTGCTTATGATTAGACTAATCATAACAACATTTTTCCTTTTGAATGGTTTCCTTCAACGTTTTGGGTTTGTTGAATTCAATTCAATCTTGGTAGGACTATGGCAATCCACTGAGAAAATATTGTATTCTCACCTTCGCATCCTTGAGGTAGGGGACATACATCAACAACTCAATAAATATTTTGTAATTTTCATCCATGGTAAGTTGTCCCAACTTAATTTCATGGAATTCCTTGATTTTATCATCGTAATATTTTTTCGATAGGTAAGCCTTATGGAAGTATCTCTCAAACTATTCCCATGTAATTTTATTTCCTTTATCCCCTTCATTTCCTTGATGTCTTCCCACCAAATGGAAGCCCCACCATTTATGTTAAATATGGCAATCCTTTCTATTAGTAACATTTCTTGTCCGGGGCACAAGAGTATTCAAGTCTACAATTGCATGAGAAGTGCCTGAGTGCAGAACAGAAAAATCTCGTTTCAAAATTCCAAGCGAGTAAGAGGGAAAAATTATATTTTCAATGATCCAGATTCATCCATAAGAGAAGATCGACGGATGGCGGGAAATCGTGGTTAAAGGAGTTGCGCTAAGATTATAGAAATGTATAGCGCCCATATTATGTGGAGGAATGGATGGCAGTCATCCATCACAAAGGATGCATGGCGCGAGATCTAGACATGCCGACGTTTCGGCATTCGGGAGTTCGAAGGGTGAGAGTTCCATGTCATTCTACATCTCAAAACCTTAAACCCCGAAGCTCCGAAAGTGCTCAAAGTCGGGCCCGCAATATCATGAAGAAATCTAAGCCATCTATCCACAGGAGACAACAGGCATGCGATTAGGCTCCTTGCCCTTTTCGCCCATCGCGACTCCGATGCACAAGGAGTAGCTCCTTCATATCCCTGAAACACAAAGTGCCAAGAGCGTCCAAGACCCAGGCCCACGACATCATCGAGTGAGCTTAGTGTCATTAGATCTGAGAGGGACACATGGCGCCAATTCAATCCATATTGGCATTTTTCTCATCGTGATTGTGATAAGTGAGGATTAACTCCTTCCTATCCACGAACGCCAAAATCACCTTTGGGAGTAAACGCAAGGTCACAGCCCGTGGTCACCGGAAAATAAAAGAGTTGTGCAAGAGGGGCCAAAGGTGTCAGGTTTTAGTCACAGAAAGGTTCATCATGATCTTCAGGTGCCATTTGATTCAACCTCAAGCCTG
>JZKD02S1770062.1:638481-657471 GCA_000966675.3 Picea glauca
CCTAACTGGACCCAAAAAGTGGGGAGGATACCGTGTGGTTTGAACGAATGCCCATCAAATGCGGTCAACATAGTCATGAACTGAGAAATCTGGGGAGAGCCAAGGGATTTCCAACAATATAGAGACATCATATATGTTGAAGCACCTTCATCCATGATGGTACACTTAATAGTTATATCCATACATTCTACATGAATCTGAAAAGACACATGGCAAAGTAAGCAAGTTTGAACATCTGCGATATCAAACTTGATAACTTTCGATCCACTTGAGTCAAAAGCTCCCAATGCAGATAACAAGGAAGTAATCTATGTTGGGCATGTCTAGAGTACCTCCAAAGCCGACATCATACACAGTTTTTGGCCCAAATCTTCGACAATCGAGTAATTTTGGGTGGCTCTAACATTGGGATTATGAGTAGAGCGCTTAATAAATCCTTTAAAAATGTGAGGTGCAGGGTCAAGTTTATTGATCTGCAAAGGTGTTTTTAGGAAGGGAGGCTCTGCACCCAAATTAGGTTGTTGAGGACCATAATCACGAGTCTTGGTGGCTACACTAACCTCAGATCAGATCATATTGACACAATGATGGCCACCATCATGTGCTAGGGGACTTTGACCTCCACCTGATGCATTTTCAGTGTTTGAGGATCCCGAGTCCATATTAAGATTATGTGGAAATGAATTAGTTAACACAACAGGATACTAGGCTATAAGCCTTGAGTGTTCCTCTATCTTGGGGAAAATATGGGTAAGGCAATCCTCTTTACACAACTTACACAGAAACTTCACCTTCCTCTTTTCTTTCTTTCCCTCACCAACATTGTTACCATGTTTATCGTTATTCTGGTTGCCCTTGCTCTTATTATTGTTGTTATTCCCACCCTTACAATTATTATTCCTACCTTTCCTCTTATCCCCTTCAGGCTGTTGGTTACCATTTGGGTCCATCGACTACACAAAATGTACATCCGACGATTGGGTGGGGGAGGACGAAGCCATAGCTTGTCCAGTTGAATATTGGTTAAGAGACAAATTTTGCATCTGATTTTTCATCTAGTCTGTAGACTTGGCATTTGTCGAGCCTATAATGCCATCCATCATGGGGCCCATGATTCTTTCTTGTGTTGTGATTCGGCCATGGTTCGTTAGGAATAATATCATAGAGCATCCCAGACTGAGTGTATATAATATCTAACTGCTAGGATTTAAAAATGGCCTCTTCCTCAGTCATTACTATGGATGTGGAAACATCCTTCTCAATGTACGACAATAGGGACTTGAGAAACCACTCCAAAAAAAAATATAATGGAATGGTAGATTTAATCAATATCTTTATTCTACACCACTCTTGAATGTGATCTAAGATATGGGTGGCTTTGTCCTGACGAAAAGTCGATAAAATCTCGGTATCAATGTCGTAATAAACCGATGGTTGAAAGTGGTTTAGAAAAACCAAGACCAACTCATTGAAATTTTGGTATGTTCCCCCCGAAAACTCGATGTACCATTTTGCAACAACCCCTGTAAAGGTGCGTTGAAATAGTCTTAAGTGAATAGAATCGTCATTAAGAGAATTATACGAGCACCATAGATGAAAAGTAGTGACGTGATCACCTGAATCTTCACCATTCTTACCCTCAAATTTGGGAATGTATGAGGGAAGCTTGGTGGGAACAGGGGGCCATGCCAGATCATGAAACACAGGGTCGTTCATTGATTTTGACAGGTCTGGAAAATTCAACATGGCCAGAAAAGGGAGCCTTGGTTGTGACGTCTGAGATCATGCTCGTAGGAAATACTGATTTGGAGAAACTATAGGACGAGGAGGTTTTTGGTAGACACCATGGCCCTTCCCGGTAGGATAATATCCAGCTCCTACTTGATTCATAAAATTATGTAGAGGAATCATCATTGATGGGGATGCTTGTGAAGAAAAAACGATATGATACATATTCTCAATATGAGGATATACATTTCCCCTTAACGAAGGAAATTCGTGTGGGAGGTTGCTTATATTATAAAATTGATGCCATCCTAATGTGACACCATAGGTTTGAGGAGGGTTTTCCATAATAAAAT
This sequence comes from Picea glauca, assembly GCA_000966675.3. NCBI lineage: Eukaryota > Viridiplantae > Streptophyta > Pinopsida > Pinales > Pinaceae > Picea > Picea glauca. The sequence continues at coordinate 640,563 of JZKD02S1770062.1, forward strand.
AATTTGTGGGCACATGCATTGTGGAAGAAGGATAAATGAAAAAAATACATGAAATAGAACCACCGCTCATTTTTCCATTCCATCCTTGAAAACCATAACTAGGATTGGGTGTGGAGGAATTAGTATTCCAACTCCCTACCGAAGGAAATGACTGAGGGATATGACCCCCACCAAATGGGAAAGGATTGTAAGGAGGTAATGCACGATGTGCCCCCTAACCCAAAACTAGTATTAGCATTAGATGATGGAACAGAGGATGACATGTGTAGCGTCATATTGGGAATACCAACGAAAAGGGATTAGAGAGAAAAGGCATCGACTGAGCATTATAACTAGGCATCCTGGTCGAAAGGGTGTCAGGGGGAGCAAAGATCGATGTTGGAAGAGTCATATTACTTGGAAATATATAAGAACCCATCCCCATGGAAAGAGATGAGCTCATGGAGAGAGTTGTAGGAATCCAGGTAACCACTGATGAGGGAGTCACAGGGACTCCACTAAGCATAACAGTGGTAGGAGTTGAATGGCTTCCTGATCCACCCAAACATGAATCAATACTCATATCTAAATTAGTTATCATGATGGGATGGTTGGTTCTCATGATGTGATGGTTGTGAGCCTGAGCAATGGAGATGTATGTACCACGTCTATTAAATTTATGCCTTTTAGGAGGTGACTTCGGTATCGTACCAAACCATGGTAACTGATTCAAAATCTGACGAGATTGGTGGGGAAGTTGGTATCATTCCACGATGACTCAAAACTCGTGACACAATACAAAATCCTAAGGCCAACTAATGTACAAAGAGAATGCTCCTAAATAAAGCTAGGGACAATGCACACAAACATGATAGGATGGCTGAAAGGGACCTCCTGAGATAAAGAAGGTATGCCTCTCCTAGGAAGGGATGAGACTCCTAAAAAATAGAGTGGAGGTAACCGAATTAGTTATAAGGACCCTTGTGGGATTCACAGTGAAATTGGTCAGATTCCTCTAGAGAGAAAATCCTCCATAAAGTCTGTGTGTTGTCCGATCCCTATTTGACTCAAGGTACTTGCAGAATAACCCTTGCAAGTAACCTATGTGGATACCTAGGTCAGGAAACTAAGGTCACCATGATATAACCAATGCTCAAGCGAGAAGTTGCAGGTCAAGTCCACCATATGGGTAGGGTATAAAATCCTGAAGCCTTGAAAGCATCGCCTCTCATAGAGGTAAAGGTGTAGTGAAACCCTCAAATACAAATAGAACCCTAGAAATATCTCTAATTCCAGGAATTTATTAGAGGGATATCTCTACAACCAACTTCAGGTGACTTCATGCTTAACTCTGGTGTTAGTGGAGCCTCCCAAGGACAATAATTATACAATGGGTTTCACCACTCCCTAGACAGATACCTATGCTGAATTTTGTAGCCTTGGATAAATTAACTCACAAAATCCTATTCTAAGGCCCTAAATCCTAAACTTGTTTGTGTACCCTAAAAAATAAAATTGTTTCAAATCAATTTTAATTATTTAGCATGAATTTTAGTGGCTTCTTCTTACTCAAGAAGTGTGGTCATGAAACTAATGGTGTGATGACTCATAATCTGAAAGAAGCACATGTAAACACATTGCTAAGTACTAGTCTTGTTAAACAATAGAATGATATTCTTCTAAATGCCATGCATAAGATGCAATCTCTTCAATTTTAATGATAATGCAATTTTTCTTAAGATATCAAGACTAATGAAATATAAACAAAAGTGCAAATGATTCAAGTAAAATTCAAAAACAATTTTATTTTTTGTATTTTCAATATAAGGAAATGAAAATGCAAATACTAAATAAACAACCTCTCGGACATACCTTACTGCAAACACATCAAGACAAGTCGAGCATGACACCAAGAATCTACTACTTAGACCAATGTGTAAGGAATAAATATGAGCAAAAGTACAAGACACTAGTTTTCTAAAAAATTCAACTGTAATACAACTCCCTATCACTCTGTAGAAATTGAATAGACATGAAAAAGACCCAAGAAGACTAAAAAACACTCAAAACTCACCCAACAATCATCGCACTGAGAAAAAAGGCTTAGAAAAAGGTGTACATGACTGTTCAGGGAACAAAAGTGTATGTTGGCACCCTACACATTGACAACACATGTATGTACGCGAATGTCAAGGGAAAACCCACATATTCCAATAAAGACACTGACTGGGTAAGGACTAGGCCAAGAAAATCATATGTAAGGAAATGTAGAGGTTGTTAAGCAACACAAGACATAGAAAATCAGACAAACAAAGAGCAATCAAAGAGAAAAATCACCAACTAACCCAAAAAGAGAGGAAATCCCTAGTGGAGTTGCCAATTCTATTACGAGGAAAAACTCTCTATGGCTTGGGGTAAGACCAAAATAGACAGAATGACACCCATAAATCAATTCTAATCTCAAGTATTCTAGATAAATGGAAATTCCAACAAAAGAAAGGATAAGAGCCAACTTCTTCAAAACATCCGTAGGAGACCACTGTCAAGCTCACGATTCAATGTTTGATACCTGCAACTTGTCCTCAACATTCAAGATACACAAGAATATGAAAATATATGAAGTGTTAGAATATAAACTAGCATATTCCATCAATATGTACGACAAATTTACCCATAGAAAATAATACAAATACTTGTAACATATAATTGGACAAGAAAAGAGTATTTCTATTAATATAATTAGCAGAAGTACATAGGAGACAACTTCCTGTAGCGACACTTGAAAGAACTAAGAAACTAAGTCCCTCCACCTGGGCCTTCACCACTTTAATCCTCCACAAGTAAAGCTCATAAGTTATAGGATTAATTGGGTTCCTCCTTCAAAAAATAGGAAGAGCTTGGGGGATGAACACAAGAGAAGTTCATACTTAAAGGACAAAGGGATGTAGACTCAATGTGAGTCAAAATTTATCTAGAGTGTATTTTCTCTCCACTTTTTCTCTCTTCATCAAGGATTGTATATGGCTCAATTTATAGCCTTCAAATGGAAATGAAGGGTCTAATTAGAGCATTTCAAACATATGAAATGCCACAAGGTATTGATCCTATGACTTGGCATGGAAAACAAAAAATATTTTTTAATTTTGAGCATAAAACCTGATGTATGCGGTCTGTAATGGAGCAACCTACTCATACACAGGTTGTCTGATTGTAGCCCATGTATATTCACAAAAAAATTAATTTTTGATTTTGTATTGAGAAAAATAGGCGATTTGAGTCTACAGAGGGAAAGTGAAGGCCACCGAAGCATGATGCATAGAGTGTGGAAAAAATTACTATAACAATACTGAGAGGGGGGCGGGGGGGTGAATCAGTATGAGAACTTTTTACCACTTTAAATCATGATATATAAACTTGAACTTTATCAACAATATATCATTTATGATTTCATTCAATATATCATGAGCATATAACCATACGCAATACAATTCAACAATATCACATCAGATACATAGTACACTAAAATTTACACGGAAACCCAAATGGGGGAAAGCCATAGAATGATTTCTTATATATATCAAGAGTACATTGGTAGGAAGAACCAACTTCCAAATTCTGTAGCACCAACTGGAAGGAGGCTCCAACCCCCTATTTATAGGCTCCAACCTAAAGGAAGCTACAACTCCCTGACTTCTCCATCTACGACTAGAAGGAGGCTATGACCCCCTGATTTACAGGCTCCAACCTGAAGGAAGCTCCAACTCCCTTTGTTCTCCAACTCCAACCAGAAGGAGGATACGACCCCCTGATTTATAGGATCCAACCTGAAGAAAGATCCAACTCCTTTATTTCTCCATCACCAACTGTAAAGAGGCTACAACCCCATTTCCTTTCCCTGTCCAACCGCCCTAAAATATAAGTGTAGAATCAAATTGTCACTACCACTAATCAACATGTAATTTCCACTGTCTTTGATAAATCAACCAATCACTTTCACTCTGTCACATCAACTTGTTCCTGATGATAAACCATTCATCCAACCTGTCATTTTCTCTGTCACTTTCACTAATATATCATCATCAACCAACTATAACCATATCCACTCACATGGATACCAAAACCATCACCATACCATGTACAAAAACATCTACCATACCATGCATCAACTATGTACCAAAACCTATACCATACAATGCATCAACAGTTGTACCATATTATGCATCCACCATTTATCACAACCTCAAACCATGTACCTCAAGCACGTGCCAACATCTATAAACCATTTACCAAGAGATGCACCTCAAACATGTGCCATATCACTCATGATATTCCTCAATCATGACATACACCATGTACCATAAGATATCATTAACGATGCACCTCAACTAAGTACCATAATATGTGCCTCAATAATGTGATAACATCACCATGACATATACCAAACCAGATACCAATATAGCCAATATATACTTCTAACAATGTATCATATCATAACAAAGGTGTACCATATAACGTACCATCATCATCAAAACATGCCTCAAGCACATACCATAAAAATAACCCTCAATAACACATGTAAATAATACCTCTGATTCTGTATCATACCCGATGCACAAAATTAAAGACCTATAGCTCTTCCTCAACTTCAACAACAAGAGAATAAAATATTCATCAAACTTTACCTCAATCTTGCGAGACTAGATTTGGATTAGTCACAAACCCTAACTTTCAACAAGCATAAATCCGTAACTGTAATGAATGAAGTTATAAAATTTTAACCACAGATATTCTAATATCTTTTTTCCATGTCCTCAAACTTTTATGGTTTGAAACCTGTTATAACAAAATTTATAGTGAAAATGGAAGACCTTGCTTAATTCTAGCCTATTTTGGAGAGTGAACTTGTATAGCATGCCACATGCTCAATATTTTATATATGATTATGAAACACTCATAAATGATATTGTGGATTTTTATAATTCCACTGAAATTGGTCTCACAACATTTGTATCCTCTATGAAGAAGTTATGACTGTTTTACCCGAAACACCTGTTTGAGACTAGTTTAAGGACTAATAAAAAACCCTATCTTCCACAAAGTGTATATCCAAAAGTAAAATGATCCATAAGCTTAATTTTTTACCATAGGTACCTTTCTATGTCTTCTTAACCTCCTCCAAGTTTCACTATCTGAATAATTCTATAAAAAATGTTATAGCGAAAATGGTATGATGACCTTTAAATAACATACCTTAGAACACATCATCACAAGACTTCATATTCCCTTGCAATTTCTCCCTTATTCACTTCATATTCCCTCTGAAATTCTCCTCAGATATCCTTAGTTACCTCAGATAAAAATCACTTGAGTTAATATAACAAATGAACTCCTAGGTGCCTCATTTATAATAGATATGACACCTTCTTTCTAGAATCGACTTGACCCAAGTAAAATTCAATTTATTTTTTAATGATTATTCCAATGAGGCTGACTTTACCAAAAACATACTTAATATTTATTTTAATATTTATTGCAATGGGATCAACTTGTAACTTCTTGTTTGCAACAAATTTTCTTCTTTTAATTAATTTGGGGTCGACTTGTCACTTCTTGCTACAACTATTTAGGGATTCTTAACCATACTTCGGGGCTTCCATCTTCAAGAGAGAATCTCTCCTCAAATGTGAGGAACCATGTACCATTGAAAATGATAAGAAAAGGACTATCAATGTATGAGTGTGTTACCTACATTTACATTGTCTTGCATATCCTTATTCCTAATTTTTTTTTGGGTTTCATAACCACACCTATGGGGATTCTTGTAGACTTATTCAAATGCACCCATCACATCTGTTGACATCAATGACAACCAATTATGTTGACATCAATTCCAACCATCTATCCAAAAACATCAATGACAACCAACTATCCAACAATCTCCCCCTTTGGCATTGATGGAAACACTCATACTCCAACACTCATACTCCACCTACGACAAATGCTCCTGATCTTTCTCTACTCATGTTTCTCTCCCCCTTTGACATCAATGAAAAAGGGTATCTCCCTTTGGGGCTTCTTCCCCTGTCTTCACTTTTATGATATTTCTCTTTCTTCCTCTTTGAAATCATAGGAAAAATGGTTACTCCCCTTGTTGATATGTCTCCCCCTATATTCATGCTACTAATTTGGTTTCTCTCTCTGACAATTTTTCTTCCCTTGACTTCTCTACAAGATTCCGTGTAGATCAATGTGTGGAATTCCTTTACTTTCTTCCTTTCCTCTCTTTCGGTGCTTCTTGTCCATTGGTGCTTTCTCTTGCAATTCACTGACATATAAAAAGCATTCAAAAATTACTTGACTTCAAATATTCATGGCTTGTCAAGTTCACCTAAATGGCCATACTTTTCAACAATTTTCCTTTGACTGTATGAATTTTGTTGAAAATTTCTCTTCCTTAGTTCTGTTGTTCCTTTCATTGCTTGCCTTCCTATAACTAACTGATTCCACCAGTCAATATGCTTCCATCCACTGTTATGCAACTTTTCTGATTCATGTCTTCTGTACCTGCTAAGTGTGTCATGAATTCATCTATGTCCATATGTCATAAAGCTATCCATGATTCTTCTACTCAACTGCATACAATGATGACCCATCTGCTGCAACTGATCACAACATATTCCTTGCTTCTCAATCTGTCTACTCATAATGAAACAATTTTCACCCTTCTTGAATACATATGTGGAATCCTCTATAAAATCCTAAACCTATTATTGAGAAGTGTGTCAATGATATAATTCATAACTGTCAGCTGATACTTGCATGGGAATGTGTTCCATAAGCTTCTCCTCAAACTAATTGTCACAAGACATCCTGCACTTTTTCCATAAAACCATTCTAAAACTCCTTTCCCAAAATCTGAAAACACTTTAGACTGCTCGAAAGATAGTTCTCTGATATTTAGAGCTACTACTTAGACTCCCTCTCTTCAACATTCATATTTACTGAGAGACTCCAAGTCTGATGGCTCATAAAAATACCCATTCTGACACACAATAATATTCCTCTTCGTCTATGGATTCATCATCTTCCTAAGTTCTGACTTGCATTCTACCATGTTTCTTTTTATCCTCTTCCTAATTTCTGACATGTTTTTCATCTTCATCCTCTTTCTATATTTTGACAATTTCCTCTTTTCCCATGAATTCATCATGACCATGTGTTGGTGGAAATCTCATGAGTACGATCTCTAGGACTTGGTCTTCATTCACCTGCTCTTCTTGTTTTTCATTTTTTCTCCAAACCTTCCTGTATCTGACATCAATGTTTTCCTTAATGGGAGGTTCTATCATGCTTCTTCAATTTCGAGCTATGTGACCATAATTGGGGAATTTTTAACATTAAATCTTGGAGAGAGCCACTTAACCATATCTTGTTTAAACATTTCTTCCATATGGTCTGCAATCTACAACTTTATATCCAATGTTAGTACATGTAAAACAATGACCCAAAAATAAATTTTGATATTTGGGAGTGAATGATCTTCTTTGTGGTGTAGTCCTTCTGAATTCCTGCCTTGGCTGATCACAATATTCTCTTTGGTTTTTTCCTTCACAATGATTGAAGCTCTCTTGATTCCAAAATGTAGAGGGTCTTATGTATTCATTCCTCTTTGAATTTTTCTTACCATGATTCCTTCCTTTGAGAACTTCTGCATAAATATTTTGTTCTGTTTCTTTCATCATGGAGCTTGAACTTTCCTCAAAATGAGCATTCTTGTATCCTAGTCCAGATTTTTCACTGTATGGCCTTTGACTGTTGAGAATGTTTTCTAACACTTGAGAGATTTTCAAGTTCTTGCTGAGCTTGTTGACTTCAAATCTCAATGTCACGACTTCCTTTTCAATATTCTCACATACTTTTTCTTTCTTTATCATCTGGATCTGCATTACTTCTTCCTTTCTCTTTCCTTCTTCAAATTTGGTTTTTAAGGAGATGATTTCTTCTTTGAATGGTTTGTTTTTCTTCCTTTCTTTCTTCAGCTCAGTTAAAGCACTAATTAATTCTACCTCAAGATTCACTCCACCTTATTCTTCCTCGCTTTTAGGAGTTATTTTCTTAGCTTATGTAGCCATAAAGAGTACTCTTTATGAATCACTATCGTCTTCATCAGATGAGGAATTGTCTTCTCTTGAGTAGATATTTTTCTTGAAGGATTTCCTTTTATCTCCTTTCTTGTTTCTCTTTTGATATTTGTTTTCTTTCTTGGGAACTTATTCGTCATCACTATCTGAATTCTTAGCATAAACACACTTATTTGCAAAATGACCAATTTGATCACAATTAAAACATTTTAAAGGAAACACACCTTTGTAATTTCCGGTTCCTCTCTTCAACTTTCTTACAAAGTTGATTATTTCTTCATCTTAGTCTGAATCATTTCTGCAACTACAATTTGGATTTGACTCAGGCTTTTTCTTCTTGGATTCTTTGAAATATTATTATTTCTTGGATGGATTTTCTTGTTCTTTTCTCATTTCATAGGTTGTAAATATTCCATGTAGCTCATCCATGCTTAGCGTACCAATATATTCTCTTTCTTCTAGGGTTGAAATCTTAGGATCAAACCTCATTGGAAGAGACCTTAGTATATTATGAACAATCATAGATTCTTCAACTTCTTCTCCAAATCCTTTAATCACATTCACTATTTCATCAACTCGTAAAAATGAAGCTGCAATTTCTTCATATTACTTTATTTTCAATTGTTCAAATTGGCCTCTTTAAGTCTGAAGCTTGGCCACCTTGACTTTGACATCTCATTCTTAAACATTTTGAAGTTTGTCCCAAATATTCTTTTGCAGAATCAAAATGCATAACCTTGACATATACTGAATCAACCAAACCATTCAGGATATCATTTTTATCCCTTGAATTGTTTTGACTAAGTTTCTTTCCATCATTATCTATTGGTGGAGTGGGAGGCTCTTTGTATCCATCTACTATTGATTTCCAAACATTAAATCCCTGTGCTTGTACATAATTTTTCATTCTTCTGCTCCAGAAGGAATAATGTTTTCAATCAAAATGTATTATTCCATTATTATATGAATTGGTTCTCTCCATGATCTACCTTCCAATGGTTAGAATATTTATTGAAGGAACTAGCTCTGATACCAATTGTTGGAATATTGAGAGGGGTGGAGGTGAATCAATATGAACACTTTTTACCACTTTCAATCACAATATATAAAATTCAATTGTATCAACAATATATCATTTAGGATTGCATTCAATATATCATTAGCATATAACCATAATAAGTACAATTCAACAATATCATATCAGATATACATAACACACCAGAATTTACGTGGAAACCCAAATGGGAGAAAACCACAAAAATATTTCTTATATATCAAGAATAAATTCATAGGAAGTACCAACTTCCAAATTCTCTAGCACAAACTAGAAGGAGGATCCAACCCCATATTTATAGGCTCCAACCTAAAGGAAGCTACAACTCCCTAAATTCTCTATCTATGATTGGAAGGAGGATACAACCCCCTGATTTATAGGCTCCAAACTAAAGGAAGATTGAAATCCATGTGTTCTTTGGCTACAACTGGAGGGAGGATACAACCCCCTAATTTACAGGCTCCAACTTGAATGAAGCTCCAACTCCCTCAGTTTTCTGGCACCAACAAGAAGTAGGCTACAACCCCCTTTCCTTTCCCCATCCAATCGCCCTAAACTATATGTGTAGCCTCAAACTGTCACTACCACTGATCAAACTATAACTTCCACTATTACTGATACATCAACCAATCACCCTCACTCTATCACATGATGATCAACCAATCATCCAACCTGTCATTATCCCTATCACCATCACTATCACTGTCACTGCCACTAATATGTCATCATCAACCAACTATAACCAGATCCACTCACATGTATACCAAAACCATCACCATACCATGTACAAAAAACTATACCATAGCATGCATCAACCATGTACCAAAACATGTACCATACCATGCATCAACACATGTACCATACCATGCATCCACTATGTACCACAACCTCAAACCATGTGTCTCAAGCATGTGCCAACACCCATAAACCATGTATATAGAAGTATATCTTGGCTATATTGGTATCTAATTTGGTATATGTCATGGTGATGGTATCAGATGATTTAGGAACATCTTATGGTACTTATTTTTAACTACAAGGAAGAAAACAAGAATTCTAAGTATTTGATGTTCCTAAGCAGTTTCAAGGTTGTTCTCCAAATTCCTAGCTAAGTGTTCTAAAGAGATTGCCATTTATTGTATATTAATAGGCCCAAGAGAAGTAGTACCAATTTTGGAAGCTTCCTTGACTTCCTCTTGACCATTTTACAATGAGGATTTTGGATTTTGTGCCACTTCAAAGTTATATGAAGGATTTTCTAGTTGCAGCCAATAAGAGTCTTCAACGGGGATGAGTGCCTTGTTTCTAGGATGAGTTGATTGCTTAGTAACATTCAGATTTTGAAGTGCATGTATCATGAAAAAGTTCCACCGGAAGAAGATGGAGTGGGTCATTTCACATCACGCTCCTTCTGGAGCTAATTGCATATCACTTCCTGATATCCAACACAAGTCTGTACAAACTCTTCAAAGTTAATCCCTAACTGTCGAGAATAAATCAAGATGGGGAATCACTGCCTATCAATAGGGTGTTCTCACCAATATCTAATGAACATATGAACCATTAGGGATAACAACCAGGAGCCATTCCTTTAACCTTCATTATTCCACCTTGGTTGATTGAAATAGGAAGTGGGCATTGATTACCCAACACAGGGATTAGTTCGAACATCATCTGGGGAGGGAGAAGATAATGCTCATTACTCTATCTTTGTGCGAGTGGATTGAAATGACGATTTTCATTTGTTTCCTTGATTTCATCATTTGAGAGAGATGATGTGACTTAAGGGATTGGAGGCTGATGAGTTGAGTTTCTTAAGTATATCCCACTCCCCCCCCCTCTTTTAACCACAAGCATATTGGCCCTTTTATTTTCCTCTCCATTGAGCTCATGAAACACATGGAATCAAGTGATTTGCGTGAATTTCTTGGAGATTTTTTTTTTCCTTTCCAATATTGTTGCTAACTGAAAATTTAAGGGGAGGGATCCCCCCCTCATGTGATGGGTAATGATAAGCGAGTCACTTGAAATGATAATTTCTTTAATTTGCATTGCTATGGCTAATTTGAGGCCCATTAACAATCCATATGCTTCTGCTTTATTATTTTTCATCATTCCTAGTTTCCATTCATACAATTGTGCTAATTCCCCCCTAGGGTCATAAATGACCCCTCCTACACCTACCTCCCTTGTATTTCCTTTTAAGGCTCCATCAACGAAAAATTAAAAAAAATGATTATTCTTTCACCATTTCTCAAATTCCTGAGTTGTTAACCAAAGCTTCTAGCTTGATTTTTTATGAGTTGAAATATGGTTACCTAAAGGGAGATATAGATTTAATTGTCTTCCCTAGTCCTCTTCATCCCTTGCCAGTATTTCCTTGTTTGACATTTTCACAAATTTGAGTTTGATATGATCTATCAGGAGAATCTTTTCTCTTGAGGCCACTTGTTTTGGCGCAAGAAGTATTTGATTGAAGATGGTTGTATTTATGGAAATCCAAATGTTCCAATATACATATTTGGGAAGGGCCATCCATAAATGTTTTAGAATAGGTTTCCCATTTAAGGATCCTTGATACTATTTCTAGCAATTGTCAAAGGGTTGTTTCAAATTATTTGGCTTCAATCGCCTACGGTGGATGCCTTATAAAGAAAATTTATAATCTTTCTATGTGTAGTCACATTCCAAGAAGAGTTGGTGTGTTGATTCTGCTTTCCTCTTGCACAATATGCACCATGAGGGCCCTTGAATACCTCTTTTATGCAAATTTTCAGCAGTTAATATTTTCCCATGGACTAGAGTTGAACAAAAAATATTAAGCTTTCAGATCCCATCCGTGTGCCAATTTTTTCCCTAGATGGAAGATTTAGAAAGGTTAAGGGTGTTAACTAGTTGATTTTGATACCCTTGTTTGACCATGTAATGAGAGTTTCAACATCCTTTTTTTTTTTATCTTCATCTTACTTTATTTGAGTTGCACATCCCCACAACAAATATTTGAGTTGATTATCACAAAGGGAGAGGTGTGCTAGGTATTGCCCAAAATTCCAGTAGAGCCATATTCCTTCTGACCAAGATAAGATGTCATATAAAGTGGTTTTATTCCTCTGTTGAATCCATAATATGATTGGGACTAGTTTTGGGAAGCTTATAAGTGGCTTCTTCCCCATTATATTATATGTCCATATATTTATTTTCCTTCCATTTCCTGGGATCCAGGTAAGCATGTATTGAAGAATAGGATGTGCTTTTTGAAGGAGTTTCCATATGCTTGATCTAGAATGGTTAATGAAAGAGTGATTCAAACAAATTATTCGAGGTACTTCTAAACATTTCCTTAGGAGGATCCTTTTCCACCACTCTACTTTCCTTGAGATTAGTCTCCACAAATTTTTAGCACCCATTTCTAGATTCATAAGAAGAGGATCTTTTATGCCTAATCTCCCACATTGGTTTTTCATTTCCTTCTTACAAAAAATTATATTTTACAATTCTTAGTGACTATTGACTTAATATACTTCTTGTTTCTTGATTAAATTATTTGTTACTCTTTAAGAAAAAATGCACAATAATACAATTGATGGTTTTGCATTTTAATGCTTCATCCTTTCATGAAACTACATTTTACAGTACTTAGTGAATGTTGAATAATATCCTTTTTATTTCTTAAGCAAATCATTTTGTTATTCTTTAAGAAATAAATGCACAATAATATATTTATAGTGAATGTTGAATAATATCCTTTTTGTTTCTTAACTAAATCATTTTGTTATTATTTAAGAAATAAATGCACAATACTATATTTATGGTTTTGTATGTCATCTCTGTAAAAAAACTACAATTTACAATACTTAGTGAATGCTAGCTTACTATCCTTCTTGTTTGTTGACTAAATATTTTTGTTACTCTTTAAGAAAGAAACAACACTTAATGCCGATGTTATTTCCCATTTATTTGTTGTAGATCCCCCTACACTATGACTTTCACACACACATGTTTTATTGCTAATTCATAGAATTATAGATTAGATAGGTCTATTCAAGTAATGGATAATTACAAGTTATTTGTTGTGCATAATTAATTCATTTTCCTCTGCACAAAGAATTAAATAGCGTGCACACAATTATGCACCAACATGCCTCCTATTAATATAATGGTTGATTGATAATAAAGTGTGTATGATTGTTTACTCAACCTTTCCCTCTATTCCTTTCTACCATTATATATATATATATCATTTACTTTTTTTACAATAAATATAGGCTTATAATATAACATAATATACGAACAACTATGTAATATTAGTATCGTAAGTTCTGTTTGAGTTTTTTTGTGGGTGAACATCGTAATTACTATTGATAAAACATAAAAACTTGTTAATAAGGACTTAGTTGGTTAGTAAAGGGGGTGCTATTATTATCCTTACTAATTTTCAAATCTTTTATTTCCATGTTTACGTTAAATGAACTATGTTTTTTTTAAAGGAAACGTTTGTGGGGAACTTAAGGGTTGATTCTCACTTTTATGGATGGTATATCTAGTAAACCCATTTACATAGACTTGTTGGTGCAAGGTTGATACCATGGTTCTCTAAGGTTTCCAAAAAAAGGAACCACTGTAGTCTAGCAATGCTGACATATTCATCCTTCCAGAAGGAAAATAAGTCTCACCCGAGGTGTAGCTAAGTCTTGGATGATGAAGTTGAGTCAGGGAGAACAAAACATTAGATTTATCTTAACACTAATTAAAGCCACATAATAGATCCCAGAGACATACACAACTAGTTATCAAACACTAACCATACAAGAAAGAAGTAATAACGTAACATAAACATAGATTCATATACATCATGAAAAATCAACAAGAATAATAATTTTAGGCCCCAAAGAAGTCCATTATATTAGAATCATCTCCCTTAACTGACAAATGATAAATGTATTTCCCATACAATAGCTTGTGCAATGAGACCTAGCCCTGAATACCCATTACAGACTCAAAAAATACTTTCCAAGCACAATACTACCAACAAATCACATTGCAATATTCTATCAAGAATGACTCAATCCCAACCCAACCAACAATAGTAACATTATATCTCTCTTGTGCGCTTCATTGACCATCAATCTCTTCTTCGACACACTTCCTTCCTCTTTATACTTTTCTCTTGGCCGCTTATTGGATTCCTTGTTCCACTATTTTTACGGCTTTTCCCCGCTAGTGCTCGATGTTGTTGGACCCTCCATTTTTGGAGAAGACTCGATTTTGCAGAAATATCATAGTATTGCGGGAAAAACAGAGAAAAATAGAAGAAGGCTGTGACTGGAAACAAATAGATAAATGCAGTGGAAAGGCAACGGAAAGTGTTGTGTCATAATGCTAGTGCGGAAAGCAGACATGAGCCATATGAACAAAATAGTGGAAGAATCCAGGACATTTGAGAGAATTCCAGAAGAAGGCATAATCAAGAAATCACAACATTAGAATGAAGAAAGGAAGAAGTCCGTGGAAAAACACAATAGCGAGGATTTATATAATGGGTTGGGATTATGTTAGTTGAGGATAAGTTATTTGATGAGTCTTTCTGGTTTTTTTCCGTGAATCACTATCATTCTTGGGAATTGTTGTTTTTTCTAGCTCTCGACTGCTGTATTGATTTCAGAGTTACGAACACTAAAAACACTTGCTGTCATCATGCCAATTGCGGGAAAACCATGTATTGAGTTTACAATTGATATGCTCTTCTCTGTACAAGATGGAAACTAAACTCTGTATCAGATGTTATGAAATGATATTAATTTAATAAATGATTGAACCCCTAAAATTTTGATAAATGGTATATATATCTTGATGAATTGTGTATGCTTCTTTTGCACAAGTCTTTGTTAGGAATCTTGGATCTCTTCACTGCGTACATGCCATTGTTGATCTGTTTGGTTACTTTACTTTCTGTATATCTGTTCAATTAAAAAGTAAGAATCATTGTATGTGTTGTGTAACTCTATTTATACTGCGTCTGCCCTATTTACCGTCCCAACCCCGTGATCAATTAGCTGGGTTGCATGCTTCCCACCGCTGCATTCTCTTCAACCTCGCTCCATTTCACATAAGTCTTGAAAACACTTCGGGTGAAACCTAATTCCCTTGCAGAAGGTTGAATATACTAGTGCTCTATACTACCAATGGTGCCTTTTTTGGAAAACTTTGAGAACCCTAGTCTCCAATCATGCGCCAACAAATGGTTCTGTTGTCAGGACCTGATTTCTGAGAAAAAAATCATAGTATACAACATCATATTTTCAAGTCATACATTGATAGTTGGTGGGGAAAAATGTGTGACAAGTTCATCTTTCAAGAAACTGAGTTATGATAGAAGAGTGCGAGGGTTGTGAAGGACACAATCTATTATTATGAGTTAGCTAGTAATCAATACGAAATCTTCTAGACCCAGTTTCCAGAGGAAGTATTTTAGTGGCACAAAGAAGGAAGAAAAGGTCTGGTAGGGAATTTAGACTAAATTCTCATATAGATGGCCATGATATCAAGGATGCTATGTTGGAATTGGGTTCATATGTTAACATACTACCCAAGAAAACGTTGGAGGAAATGGGAAAACCCATGCTGGCTTATTCTCTCATTCAATTGCACATGGCCAACCAATACTACATTTACCATGTGGAAAGGTTGGATAACATTGAACTGGACATTGTAGGGGTTAAGACCATGGAATACTTTAAGTTCATTGAGATTATGGGGGAGAAGGACCTATATTATTCCAACTTTATTGGAATTTACTGGGCCTATGACAACTACGCTATCATTGACCTCAAAAAGGATCTCATGATATTTGAGGAGGATGGAGTAAAATTTACCCATCCCTTGGATCCATATGAGGGGCCTAGATATACAGAAACCTCTAATGAGAACATGGAACCAATTTTCTTAGATTAGCTTTATACTGTTACTATAGGAAACCATGCAGACTACATTAACCCCATTGCAGATGGACCTGTGAGTTGGCAAAGTATTGAGTCTGTGGGAGCGAAATCGGAGGAATCTTTTGAGAATTGGCAGCATGGACAGTATGAAAAATTCTCCAGATGATGGAAACCCATTAGAGTGTCCATATGGACAAGGAAGGAACTCATAGAGCATATAGTCTATGATGGTGTCTTAGTGACGTAGACCTATCGGCCCTCGGGACTGAGATCTGCTCACGGGATTGTTCTATATGCCCTTGAGCCAAATCGCCTCTTTCGATTCCCACTGAAATCTGCAAATTATCGATCCACAGGTATTTTTTCGCAACTCGCAATCTCGTGAGTTCGCGAGTTGAGACTCCGACTCTTCCTCCTCCAAGTCTGCGATATCTGAAATCGCGAAATGGTTATAGCTCTTACTTTGTCAGTGCCCTCCTTGCGCGACCACCGGCTAGGATAAGCACTAGCGCCTTTCGCCTCTCGCACCTTCGCGAGTTCAAAGGTTCAACCTTTGGCACCTTCTTTCCTGAACTCCCAAGAGGCGAGATTTGACTTTTCTCCTTTCGTTCTCGCTACTCATGACTTCATGAGTCGAAGGCTCAAACCTTCGTTCCCTTTTCTCCCGAGTCGTTGATACGCGAGAGGTCAACGGGGTGTTGACTCCTCCGTATAGGTGACGTGTGTCCGCTGGTTTAATTTCCAGGCCCATTGTGCAGTTCTGCCACGTGTCTCTTAGGTACAACCTTGACACTTCG
>JZKD02S1770062.1:661446-674418 GCA_000966675.3 Picea glauca
CAATTCCAAATGATGCACAAAATCTGGTAAGCAGTTTCGGGAAGTCCTTGTCTATGCTTTTGCGCTCAAGAAATTGAGAACAAGTTCTCCTATGAAACTAGCACGTGAACATATTATTATTGAGGATACCCCTCTTTCTTCACTTCCACCCACATCTCCTTCGATTCCACCTTTGTCGATATTCACTACCTCGACTCGATTTCACACCAAGAACCCTTGAGTAGCATCAACTATCTCTACACATCGTATCATCCACATTCTAGACGACCCACCTGAGCAGGTCCAGTCTACTACTGTTGATGAGGAAGTCTTTAGTCAGCCAAATGGAAGAACCATTCATGACTCCAACTCAAACCCACCATCTCCAACCCACACACAAGAAATGACTCTTGAGCATGTCGATCCTTTTAGTATACCCACTAACATTACCACTACTCCACTCATGATTTCTATACCCCAAGTCTTGCAATCCCCAGGTCCTCTGGACAAAGGCCTGGAGACTATATCCAATCATAATACAGATGAAGAGCTATAAATGCAAGTCCATATGGATGTGGAAACCTTCAATGACCCATTCAATGACCAAGACAACACCCATTCCACACAGAGAACGAATTCCTTAAAGGAAAAATTCACTCCACTTTTTCAAAACCCCCCAAAATGTCTTGATCTATTAGAGCTCTATCTGGAGAAACAAGGGGTTGTCACCACACTACCACCAAAAGTACAGTCCAAGATTGCGAGAAGCCTTAAGGCTCAACCTCCTGCCTTGAAAGGTGAAGGTACTCCTAGTTTCTTTGAACAATCCATTGCAAGTGGCCAACCACTTGCAATGCAACTCCCATTGGATCTAGCTACTATGAGTAGTGACTTGTTTGCTTGGGATACACCTCAACTTTTTCAGCTCGTGAGGACTTTTTTAGATCAGCTAGAACAAATAATTGTCATTGTAAGATAATAAAATGTAGAATTAGTACAATAGGTTGACCAATTGAAAGAGATAATTACTTTAGCTAATGCAAAAACAACTTATGAATAAGGAATGCGGGGAATTGCTGAGTCCATCGATGAAGCAGTTTCTAGTAGGATTAGTGACACTTGGCCTACCTTTCACAAGATGAAACCCGAACTACCAAAATAACCCAGCTAGGTTGCGCCAATAGCCAAATTTGATCTTGTTGCTAAGGCATGGACCCATTGAGCAGATAGGACTCAATACCTACAACAACAACCAAAGGATATCTAGATAAAGGAATGAGAGCAACCAAAGGAAATGTTGGAGAAAATATCCGAGGTTCTTGCAGAGGGTGATGCTATGTGCAGTTATTTACATTAGTGGGTTGCAGAGTGTAGTCACCTCTTCGAGTTAGTCAATGACTGGGTTGGTCTACTAGAAAATTGCACTAAACTAGTGGAGGACCTCTAATCCCAAATTCGACTAATGAACCAGGGGGTGAAATTGATCACCGATCCCGTTGAGCAGAGTGAAATTTTTTTCAAAATCCAACAGGATGGTGAACACTTGAAAACTTTATATGACACCAATCAGGATGCCAAGAAGGAACTATGGGAGTTTAAGCCAGTATTCAAAGACTCCTATGTCAAGATCCAATATATTGATGCAGTGGTGAAATACAAATGGAAAACATTGATGGACATGAATCCCTCAGTACCAGATGTCAATGTAGCACAATAATTTTTTGCAGGAGTGTCGATCCTACTACACATGTGGAAAGATCATGTTGATCAGTATGATAGTTTCAGGCAATAGGAAATCAAAATTGTCCTAAATTGGACCCTCCATTTGAGGGAGGCCAGAGCAAAGAGATGAAGTCCTAACTCATGCAGAGTCAAGGTTTATGGTCGGGGCCTATTGGACCCTCTATTTTTGGATAGGAATTGATTTTGCGGAAATATCATAGTATTGCGGGAAAAGTAGAGAAAACTGGTAGAAGGATATGACTGGAGGCAAATAGAAAAATTTAATGGAAAGCCAATGACAAGTGATGTGTCAAAATTATAGCATGGAAAGAAGACATGAGCCAGTTGTATAGAACAGTGGAAGAAGCCAGAAAATTCGAGAGAATGCCAGAAGAAGGCAGAATCAAGAAAGCACAACACCAGAATTAAGAAAGAAAGAAGTCTGTGGAAAAACATGATAGTGGGGAGTTATGTAAAAGGTTGGGATTAAGTTAATTGATGAGTTATTCTAGGTTTTTTCTATGAATCACTATCATTCTTGGGAATTGTTTTTCTTTCTAGCTCTCGACTATTGTATTGATTTTAGAGTTACAAATACTGAAAATGCTAGCTATGATCATACCAGCTGTAGGAAAACCATGTACTAAGTTTATAGTTGATATGCTCTTCTCTGTAAAAGATGGAAATGAAACTCTATATCAGATTTCATGAAATGATATTAATATAAGAGATGATTGGACCCCAAAATTTTTGATAAATGGTGTATGTATCTTGATGAAATGTGTATGCTTCTTTTGTGCAAGTCTTTGTTAGGAATATTGGATCTCTTCACTGTGTACATGCCATTGTTGATCTCTCTGCTTATTTTAATTTTTTTTATATATGTTCATGTAGGAAGTAAAAATCATTGTATATGTTGTGTAACTCTGTTTATACTAAGTCTTCCTTGTTTACTGTCCCAACCTTCTGATCGATTAACTGGGTTGCATTCTTCCCACCACTGCATTCTCTTAAACTTCACTCCATTTCACATAAGTCTTAGAAGTTATTTGTGTGATATCTCTTTCCCTTGTGGAAGGTTGAATATAAAAGTTATATAGAATAGAGCGATGCCTTTGTTGGAAAACTCAGAGAACCCTAGTCTCTAATCATGTACCAACATATGCTCTTGGATGTTTTCACTGCTTGTCTAGATGATGCATGGAACTTTTGGCTGTCTCCGCTATTGTTACACTTTTAGTTATCTCTCCATTATTCTAAATTTTTTTCGCTACTTCTTCATCTTCCAGCTGATATACATCGCTTTCCCTAAAAAATTGGCATTTCCAAAAATGGAGGGCCCAATAGGCCCCGACCACAGCTATTGACTCATCCTAAGTCAACCCTCTGCTTCCTCAGTGGGGATTCCCTCAAACAGAGAGCCCAAATATGGGACAACCTTTAATGCTTGTTTGTGGAAGATTTCATAATGCTCTACCTAGTCCTACCACTTCCACACCAAAATGGAAGCCTACACAACAAATTCCTGCGCAGATGCAACATCGAGCTTCGTAGGCTTAGTGGCTACTGGCTAGCAACATCTATCACTTAGTCTCTACAAATGAATCCAACTGTTGCAGTTTGACATATGTATCCTGAACTAAAGGATTGAATTCTCTAAGTTATTCCTTGGCATCTCAAGCAACATCACACATCCCATCGAGTATTTCATTGGCTTCTTGGATCTCCATGAACTTCTCCTACTATATAATTGGGTTAGTGATCACCTGCACCTCCTTGTTCATTTGCTAGATTTGAATCCAGAGTTCTTCTAACAGATTTTTCCTCTGTTCTAAGATGCATACCCAATTTTTGACCATGGAAAACAACTGACTACACTGACTAGCCCGATGATAAAGTGAGGATCAGACTATGTCACCTTCAACAACAACTTGGGTGCTCTTCTCAAGCATGGCCTTAGACTTCTCTTGCTCCTTGAGATGAATAAATTATAGATACTATTGTAGGTTGTCCATTCTCCCCACTAATTGTGACCATTCCTTTTCCATAATCTCAATATGGTGCACTAGCGAAACCATGTTAATATCCTCAAGGAGCTTAGGAGAAGCCTTCTTGAATGTGGGACACACTTGGATAAACTTGTCGGAAAAGGCCACAACAATAGAATCAAACTGTGTGCATAATCCATGCTCATGATACTTGGCTGTAGATGCTGCAACTATGTGCTCACACAACTAGTGCATTTGTTGTGTGATGAATTCATTCGTCTTCTCAACTGAAGTTATGCATTGCTCAATTTTATCAGTGGAGGCACATATAAGATGCAATATATGCGGTGTGGACCAGGACATGAGATTTCCATTGGTGAGAGATGGATCCATAGGTAACCTTGATGCAAGTGGTTGGCCACTAACAACATATCATTCAAACATACTTGGGGTTCCTGCACCATCTGGGCTAGATGAGGTAGCTCAAAAGCTATGTTGAATCCCATGGTGGACATCTGGGGGAAGTTGACTAAGAACCTCTTTGCACTCTAGGAACATTACTGATATGGCACAACGTGGTTGCAGATCTTGCAGTAGCAATGCAAACTTCTCTTTGACGAAGCTATTGCTTTGAGAAGAAGTAGCCTGTTCCTGGGTATCCATATGGTCAATTTGAGGATCTTGACCTGTTTTCTCATGCAGTTCAACATAATTTTCTAACTTGGGTTTGAGTTTAGTCTCCAGTGGGATGTTGAGAAGGACATGGACCTGGAAAATGTTGGGGAAGGTGGATGGAATGGGGACTATGGTTCCTATAGTTGTAGTGAATGGGTCACCATAATTTTTTTAAGTGGTCGCAGTGTTAGTGTGGGGAGGGGATGATGGAGTGGTAGAAAGGGAGCCCACACAAAAAATAATAGTCTATCACTTAATATATTCAATTATAGGGGTGGATTTCAGTTGATCTATGAGGTCATTAGGAACAGTGATGATGGGGACAGACAATGACGTAGGAGGAATAGGGCAGACATGGGGTGGAAATGAAGAAATGGGTATTGCATCTGTGATGATGGGATCAATGGTGGATGTGGAAAAAGAGATATTGCAGGGTTTCTTTGGAGGAAATGTAGTTTTAATGATGTCACATAGTACTTTACCTGAAAATTTAGCATCATCAAGAATTGATGGAAATTGCAGCGGAACTGTCCTAGATAATTTCTCCTCTTCCTCATCTTCCTCAACTGGTATTTAACTTATCATAGAGGATAAACTCTCCCTTATTTATTCCTTGATTCCCTGACCCTTGAAATCCATTTGTAACATCGTCACCTTCCATTGAGAGACCGATAAGCTGGTGAATATCATCGAAATGAATTGGGTATTCTATGTCGAACTACAAAGAGCCATTATGGACACAATTGATGAGGATTTTGGTGCAGTGGCCATGTAGCACCTTTTTTCTCCCCAATAATGTAATTATGATTAAGACTTCATACAAGCATGTTTATGAAGCATTTAATTATGTTTTGATTTAATTAAAACACCAAACCATTGACTGAGAGGGAACAACCTTTGTTGGCACAAAATTGATCAGACCAAGGTCCTTCTCAGGATACCAACAAAAGGTAATGTGTAGTCTAGAGAATTGAAATTTTCATCTCCTCCAAAGAGAATAAGTCTCACTCAAAGAAAAACCAATATAGAAGGATAGGGAGGGGAAAGGAGAATACTTAGGTGGGTTCCCAGAACCTTCAAGATCCACCATGATCTTGCGCAAGACAAACTAACTACAGAACATATCAAAGCTCATGCACATAGGAACTAAAGATACTTAAGTTTCTAAAAAAATTCATACATAGAAACATCA
This sequence comes from Picea glauca, assembly GCA_000966675.3. Lineage (NCBI taxonomy): Eukaryota > Viridiplantae > Streptophyta > Pinopsida > Pinales > Pinaceae > Picea > Picea glauca. The sequence continues at coordinate 667,003 of JZKD02S1770062.1, forward strand.
TATGGAACTTATGAAGAACAGAGGAGTATTATAAAGATAAAATACCTAAGCATAAACACAAAATTACGCATCATATTCAAAATTTAGAATCCTTNCAATTCCAAATGATGCACAAAATCTGGTAAGCAGTTTCGGGAAGTCCTTGTCTATGCTTTTGCGCTCAAGAAATTGAGAACAAGTTCTCCTATGAAACTAGCACGTGAACATATTATTATTGAGGATACCCCTCTTTCTTCACTTCCACCCACATCTCCTTCGATTCCACCTTTGTCGATATTCACTACCTCGACTCGATTTCACACCAAGAACCCTTGAGTAGCATCAACTATCTCTACACATCGTATCATCCACATTCTAGACGACCCACCTGAGCAGGTCCAGTCTACTACTGTTGATGAGGAAGTCTTTAGTCAGCCAAATGGAAGAACCATTCATGACTCCAACTCAAACCCACCATCTCCAACCCACACACAAGAAATGACTCTTGAGCATGTCGATCCTTTTAGTATACCCACTAACATTACCACTACTCCACTCATGATTTCTATACCCCAAGTCTTGCAATCCCCAGGTCCTCTGGACAAAGGCCTGGAGACTATATCCAATCATAATACAGATGAAGAGCTATAAATGCAAGTCCATATGGATGTGGAAACCTTCAATGACCCATTCAATGACCAAGACAACACCCATTCCACACAGAGAACGAATTCCTTAAAGGAAAAATTCACTCCACTTTTTCAAAACCCCCCAAAATGTCTTGATCTATTAGAGCTCTATCTGGAGAAACAAGGGGTTGTCACCACACTACCACCAAAAGTACAGTCCAAGATTGCGAGAAGCCTTAAGGCTCAACCTCCTGCCTTGAAAGGTGAAGGTACTCCTAGTTTCTTTGAACAATCCATTGCAAGTGGCCAACCACTTGCAATGCAACTCCCATTGGATCTAGCTACTATGAGTAGTGACTTGTTTGCTTGGGATACACCTCAACTTTTTCAGCTCGTGAGGACTTTTTTAGATCAGCTAGAACAAATAATTGTCATTGTAAGATAATAAAATGTAGAATTAGTACAATAGGTTGACCAATTGAAAGAGATAATTACTTTAGCTAATGCAAAAACAACTTATGAATAAGGAATGCGGGGAATTGCTGAGTCCATCGATGAAGCAGTTTCTAGTAGGATTAGTGACACTTGGCCTACCTTTCACAAGATGAAACCCGAACTACCAAAATAACCCAGCTAGGTTGCGCCAATAGCCAAATTTGATCTTGTTGCTAAGGCATGGACCCATTGAGCAGATAGGACTCAATACCTACAACAACAACCAAAGGATATCTAGATAAAGGAATGAGAGCAACCAAAGGAAATGTTGGAGAAAATATCCGAGGTTCTTGCAGAGGGTGATGCTATGTGCAGTTATTTACATTAGTGGGTTGCAGAGTGTAGTCACCTCTTCGAGTTAGTCAATGACTGGGTTGGTCTACTAGAAAATTGCACTAAACTAGTGGAGGACCTCTAATCCCAAATTCGACTAATGAACCAGGGGGTGAAATTGATCACCGATCCCGTTGAGCAGAGTGAAATTTTTTTCAAAATCCAACAGGATGGTGAACACTTGAAAACTTTATATGACACCAATCAGGATGCCAAGAAGGAACTATGGGAGTTTAAGCCAGTATTCAAAGACTCCTATGTCAAGATCCAATATATTGATGCAGTGGTGAAATACAAATGGAAAACATTGATGGACATGAATCCCTCAGTACCAGATGTCAATGTAGCACAATAATTTTTTGCAGGAGTGTCGATCCTACTACACATGTGGAAAGATCATGTTGATCAGTATGATAGTTTCAGGCAATAGGAAATCAAAATTGTCCTAAATTGGACCCTCCATTTGAGGGAGGCCAGAGCAAAGAGATGAAGTCCTAACTCATGCAGAGTCAAGGTTTATGGTCGGGGCCTATTGGACCCTCTATTTTTGGATAGGAATTGATTTTGCGGAAATATCATAGTATTGCGGGAAAAGTAGAGAAAACTGGTAGAAGGATATGACTGGAGGCAAATAGAAAAATTTAATGGAAAGCCAATGACAAGTGATGTGTCAAAATTATAGCATGGAAAGAAGACATGAGCCAGTTGTATAGAACAGTGGAAGAAGCCAGAAAATTCGAGAGAATGCCAGAAGAAGGCAGAATCAAGAAAGCACAACACCAGAATTAAGAAAGAAAGAAGTCTGTGGAAAAACATGATAGTGGGGAGTTATGTAAAAGGTTGGGATTAAGTTAATTGATGAGTTATTCTAGGTTTTTTCTATGAATCACTATCATTCTTGGGAATTGTTTTTCTTTCTAGCTCTCGACTATTGTATTGATTTTAGAGTTACAAATACTGAAAATGCTAGCTATGATCATACCAGCTGTAGGAAAACCATGTACTAAGTTTATAGTTGATATGCTCTTCTCTGTAAAAGATGGAAATGAAACTCTATATCAGATTTCATGAAATGATATTAATATAAGAGATGATTGGACCCCAAAATTTTTGATAAATGGTGTATGTATCTTGATGAAATGTGTATGCTTCTTTTGTGCAAGTCTTTGTTAGGAATATTGGATCTCTTCACTGTGTACATGCCATTGTTGATCTCTCTGCTTATTTTAATTTTTTTTATATATGTTCATGTAGGAAGTAAAAATCATTGTATATGTTGTGTAACTCTGTTTATACTAAGTCTTCCTTGTTTACTGTCCCAACCTTCTGATCGATTAACTGGGTTGCATTCTTCCCACCACTGCATTCTCTTAAACTTCACTCCATTTCACATAAGTCTTAGAAGTTATTTGTGTGATATCTCTTTCCCTTGTGGAAGGTTGAATATAAAAGTTATATAGAATAGAGCGATGCCTTTGTTGGAAAACTCAGAGAACCCTAGTCTCTAATCATGTACCAACATATGCTCTTGGATGTTTTCACTGCTTGTCTAGATGATGCATGGAACTTTTGGCTGTCTCCGCTATTGTTACACTTTTAGTTATCTCTCCATTATTCTAAATTTTTTTCGCTACTTCTTCATCTTCCAGCTGATATACATCGCTTTCCCTAAAAAATTGGCATTTCCAAAAATGGAGGGCCCAATAGGCCCCGACCACAGCTATTGACTCATCCTAAGTCAACCCTCTGCTTCCTCAGTGGGGATTCCCTCAAACAGAGAGCCCAAATATGGGACAACCTTTAATGCTTGTTTGTGGAAGATTTCATAATGCTCTACCTAGTCCTACCACTTCCACACCAAAATGGAAGCCTACACAACAAATTCCTGCGCAGATGCAACATCGAGCTTCGTAGGCTTAGTGGCTACTGGCTAGCAACATCTATCACTTAGTCTCTACAAATGAATCCAACTGTTGCAGTTTGACATATGTATCCTGAACTAAAGGATTGAATTCTCTAAGTTATTCCTTGGCATCTCAAGCAACATCACACATCCCATCGAGTATTTCATTGGCTTCTTGGATCTCCATGAACTTCTCCTACTATATAATTGGGTTAGTGATCACCTGCACCTCCTTGTTCATTTGCTAGATTTGAATCCAGAGTTCTTCTAACAGATTTTTCCTCTGTTCTAAGATGCATACCCAATTTTTGACCATGGAAAACAACTGACTACACTGACTAGCCCGATGATAAAGTGAGGATCAGACTATGTCACCTTCAACAACAACTTGGGTGCTCTTCTCAAGCATGGCCTTAGACTTCTCTTGCTCCTTGAGATGAATAAATTATAGATACTATTGTAGGTTGTCCATTCTCCCCACTAATTGTGACCATTCCTTTTCCATAATCTCAATATGGTGCACTAGCGAAACCATGTTAATATCCTCAAGGAGCTTAGGAGAAGCCTTCTTGAATGTGGGACACACTTGGATAAACTTGTCGGAAAAGGCCACAACAATAGAATCAAACTGTGTGCATAATCCATGCTCATGATACTTGGCTGTAGATGCTGCAACTATGTGCTCACACAACTAGTGCATTTGTTGTGTGATGAATTCATTCGTCTTCTCAACTGAAGTTATGCATTGCTCAATTTTATCAGTGGAGGCACATATAAGATGCAATATATGCGGTGTGGACCAGGACATGAGATTTCCATTGGTGAGAGATGGATCCATAGGTAACCTTGATGCAAGTGGTTGGCCACTAACAACATATCATTCAAACATACTTGGGGTTCCTGCACCATCTGGGCTAGATGAGGTAGCTCAAAAGCTATGTTGAATCCCATGGTGGACATCTGGGGGAAGTTGACTAAGAACCTCTTTGCACTCTAGGAACATTACTGATATGGCACAACGTGGTTGCAGATCTTGCAGTAGCAATGCAAACTTCTCTTTGACGAAGCTATTGCTTTGAGAAGAAGTAGCCTGTTCCTGGGTATCCATATGGTCAATTTGAGGATCTTGACCTGTTTTCTCATGCAGTTCAACATAATTTTCTAACTTGGGTTTGAGTTTAGTCTCCAGTGGGATGTTGAGAAGGACATGGACCTGGAAAATGTTGGGGAAGGTGGATGGAATGGGGACTATGGTTCTTGTAGTTGTAGTGAATGGGTCACCATAATTTTTTTAAGTGGTCGCAGTGTTAGTGTGGGGAGGAGATGATGGAGTGGTAGAAAGGGAGCCCACACAAAAAATAATAGTCTATCACTTAATATATTCAATGATAGGGGTGGATTTCAGTTGATCTATGAGGTCATCAGGAACAGTGATGATGGGGACAGACAATGACGTAGGAGGAATAGGGCAGACATGGGGTGGAAATGAAGAAATGGGTATTACATCTGTGATGATGGGATCAATGGTGGATGTGGAAAAAGAGATATTGCAAGGTTTCTTTGGAGGAAATGTAGTTTTAATGATGTCACATAGTACTTTACCTGAAAATTTAGCATCATCAAGAATTGATGGAAATTGCAACGGAACTGTCCTAGATAATTTCTCCTCTTCCTCATCTTCCTCAACTGGTATTTAACTTATCATAGAGGATAAACTCTCCCTTATTTATTCCTTGATTCCCTGACCCTTGAAATACACTTGTAACATCGTCACCTTCCATTGAGAGACCGATAAGATGGTGAATATCATCGAAATGAATCGGGTATTCTATGTCGAACTACAGAGAGCCATTATGGACACAATTGATGAGGATTTTGGTGCAGTGGCCATGTAGCACCTTTTTTCTCCCCAATAATGTAATTATGCTTAAGACTTCATACAAGCATGTTTATGAAGCATGTAATTATGTTTTGATTTAATTAAAACACCAAACCATTGACTAAGAGGGAACAACCTTTGTTGGCACAAAATTGATCAGACCAAGGTCCTTCTCAGGATACCAACAAAAGGTAATGTGTAGTCTAGAGAATTGAAATTTTCATATCCTCCAAAGAGAATAAGTCTCACTGAAAGCAAAACCAAGATAGAAGGATAGGGAGGGGAAAGGAGAATACTTAGGTGGGTTCCCAGAACCTTCAAGATCCACCATGATCTTGCGCAAGACAAACTAACTATAGAACATATCAAAGCTCATGCACATAGGAACTAAAGATACTTAAGTTTCTAAAAAATTTCATACATAGAAACATCATATGGAACTTATGAAGAACATAGGAGTATTATAAAGATAAAATACCTAAGCATAAACACAAAATTACGCATCATATTCAAAATTTAGAATCCTTCTTTATATATTATCTTCAAACTTCTCGGATACAACTTCAGAGATACAAGTTAGTACTCTGTTACATACCTTTGGCTCTAGACTCCTGGTGAAAATCTTTATTTACCCAGAACTATATGCATATTACATTTACATAAGCTTTCCTCAAGTAAAACCCAACCTATCAACAATAACCAACAACAAGAACAACAAGAACAACAACTTGAGAATAACAACTCGAGAACAACAACTCTTTTACAATAGTATATATCTCATATAGATAAGCTGATTGGCATCTTCTGGCTTTGAGCTCATATAATTTCTTGTTCTGTTGCAACTACTTTTGCCTTGCTGGCATTTCACTATCCTTTTTCGCAACCGATTTATGTTACTTTTCCTCGCTCCGCTTTCCAGCTTCTTCTGTATCTTGCAAAACTTGTGCTAAACCAACACTAGGAATGTAGTCCTTCTTGCATAGCTTCAAATCCAAAAACGAAGGGCCCAACAAGCTCTGGCCACAAGCCTTGACTCGCCCTCGAGTCAAGTACTTGGATTCTCCGCAGCTTCTAGGAGTAACTGTTGCTTTCCCTTGTTCGCCTTTTCCTCTTTACTTTCCTATTATGATTTCACTTTCTCTTTATTTTCCTCTTCAAATGAAGGTCCCAAATCTGGGACCAAATCTAAGGCCTTCTTCTTAACTTCCTGAAATATCCCAACTTTATCCTGCAATTTCATAGAAAGGAGTGATGCCTCGATGAAGAAATGTTGGGTTGGATATGTGATACATTCATTGGGCTTGGATGTGACCCAAGAGTTCCATTCAAAGTCTGTTGTTGCATCGACCTAATGCATTTGCATGTATAATTTCTAAATTAAAGGTTGAAAGTCACACAACTCCTTCTTGGCTACAAATTGCGCCTCAAATAGAGCGTTCATCTCATTGTCCGTTTGCTGAATTTGATCAAACTTTTGTTGTTTCTCTAGCGAATCCATAATAGCCGCAACTTCCTCATTCAACAAATGGATTCTAGTGAGCACGTCCTCTAAAGTTTGGTTGCACCTAGCGATGATGCCCATCCAATCGCTGGCTTCTCATAATATCTTTGTGCATTGAACTGTGTGTTTGTGTAGTGCTGCTCGAGCGTTGTTTCCTTCTAGCACTATTTTCTCCATATTCTCCTACATCTTTCGAGGCTGGTGCTCTACTTCTTTCCAACTCTGTCACAACTACAGTTCCATATTCTCTGTGTGAATGGCCAAATATGACCATGATCCTTGGAGTAATTCAATCTGATGTTCTAGCTCTCCTGCATCACTAGATTCTGGCAGTTGGGGTGCAACCTTTCGTATTTCTGGCTAGGATTCAACAAGCCTCTCCTGAAATCATTCTAGTTTGTGTGCCACCTGGATATTGGTGTGTTCTTCCTGTTTTCTCCATGCTTGAGCAAGGGTCACATCCTCTGATCCGGATTATTTTCAGCACAAAATGAGAGCGGAGATATAATAAAGAAATGTACAGAGATATCGCGTATATCCAATAATATAATAGAAATATATCATATATGCAACCATAAACATAGAGATACAGTAATACATGATTTCTATTAATGAAATAAATTTACAGAGATTGTAAAAATACAGAGTGAAAGACTCACTAGAATGGTGGCAGCTTATCTCTGAGAAGAGATGTGAC
>JZKD02S1770063.1:0-15167 GCA_000966675.3 Picea glauca
TATAACAACTTGACTAGATCCTCCAATTCCGCGCTAGTTAGTGTAAGAGGGAAAATATAACACAGGAAACTGATTAAAACTGGTGAAAATATTGCAGTGATCAAACTTACATCACAACAACATAACAACCCTCAATTGCATCCTCCAATTCCGAGTGTCTTAACACAGTGTTTACAGAGAGGTTGGAAGAAGCTGACTTTCATTAAACAAGAAGTCTCAAATACAGACACATAACCAAAGGAACCGGTGCCTCATCAAAACTTTACAATACGGGAGCCTAGCTCAACCATCGACCCTAACCAAAATAACATAACTTCATACATATACTCAAAAATTTGTAATCAACAGCAAAGGTGTGCTCGAGCTTCCATGGTGCATCGTCTTCTCAGTCAGATTGGGCCGAAACTCCTTTGTCAGACGCAACCTTAACTCGACATGGGCTTCACAAGAAATTTTATGACAAGGCAACCTTGGGCATACTGCTCTACCTTCTGACCAGTCCTTTCTGGATTTTGATTCATGGTTGAGCTGAAGCTTCAGCTACCAACACCTACCTCCATTAATTGCTCTGTTGGGATCAGAGGAGGTCGAGACGATTTGGCACCCAGAGAACGTGGCAACCCCTTCTCCGCGAAGAATCAACGTTTTGTCCCTTTTCACGGCTCTTTTTGTTGCTCCACCTGACCTCAAACTAAGAGCATGGGCCAAAATAACCTCCCAAGGTGTTTCAGGACTTCTTCTTTTAAGGATTTTTACTCCCCCTGCCTTTAAATTTCCCGGTGCCCAAACTTGTGAAACGACCCTCTATAGCATTTCGGGGATTCTCCCATTGGGAGTTCTGATTCCTCTTCCTCCAAAATCCCTGACACTAGATCCTACGAAGTGCTCAAATACTGCCACCTATCCCCAGGGATCAACGACCCAAATCTTCTTTCATCGGACGACCACGATCGCTCGTCGCTCAATGAGCGCTTAAACTCAATTGGCCCCCACTTTCCAGCCTTGCTACCTTATGACCGGGCGCAAGGACCGTGGGCCCAACCCAATGGCGCTTTCACATTTCGCGTTTTGACGATTCCTAATGCACTGGAGGAGAGACCCCCTGTCGTAGAATCGTGATAGCCGAAATCGCGATGGGGCGTAATAACGCACCACACATCTATTGCTTGAACGACCCTGATTGGCATGGATATCACTTTAATGTGGGTCCACCATGGCCATGCACCCCTCATCTTCATTGGCCCACTCCTTTCAATACGACCATGGGCTATGACCATGGGCCAGGCTCTCGGGGCTTCGCATTTTGGGGCGTAAGGCTGTGGGTGCGCTTGCTAACAGAAACCCCGAAATGCCGACTCTTGGGATCGCACAATCGCCGCCACCTGTCCCCTTGGTTGGACGACCCCGATCATTTCAGCGATATGGGCACTATCTCCTACTCTAATCTTCGTGCAACTCTATGATCGCGATCACCCGATGATTGTCGATCTGATCCATCGATGAATCCTCGCCATTGGATAATGAAGTTGCCTGCCTTCTTGCATTTTTAACTCAAAATGGATTTCTTGTACGTGTTGCGCATTGCGCTCATGGATGCAACCTTGGATAAAATGCATTTGATGGGTTTTTAAGCCTCATTTCTTCGCATTTTACGCCACGGGCTTGAATCTGGAGAGAAAACACCCCATTACAAGAATTGGTGATAACATTTGGCTCCATGGGGGATAGAGTTGTTCCTGAGATGCTTTAAGAACTCATTTGTAGTTCCAGTCGCCTTCTGTTGGGCTAGGGAGTCAAGCTCAAAACATAGAGCCGAAAATACAGGCCAAAAGAAAAAACAAAAGAAACACACATGCTCCAAGGAGCTTATTTATGTACAGTTCTAAACTAATTTATTTTGTACATGGAGCTAGGTGAAAGAAAACTTCCACCATAGCCATTCCAGTAACTTCATGAATGGAAGTTTCTTCACTCTGTCGATGATTGAGAACAATTGATGCAATTGTGACAACATAACAATTACATCTTTCAGCTCTCCTCCCAATGCTAACGAGATGAGGTTGAGAGGCTTCAAAGCATGAAGGAAATACAACTCCATGTATTCCTTCACAGGCTCATAGGACCAGTGGCAAACTCCAGAAAATTGGTGATAGGCAGCCTCCTCGACTACATAGATGTTCACACGTGGTTTAATATCTCTAGTAGGCCTAGGGGGTTGAAAGGCAGGTGTAGGCTAACTGATCTCATGCGGTGGTTGTTCGTTAACATGCTTTGAAGAGGAGATAAGTTGCTCCTTATGTTGCTCCTCTAGTTCTTTCTTTTCTTCTTCTTGGCTCTCCCCATGGTCATATTCATATTCATCATAAACAAGACCCATGGGAAAGCTCTGCTCTTCAAACTGTTGCTCAGTGATTTCTGCAGGCCCAGGATAGTTGATTTCTTCGTAATAATTTTCATTAATGAATAGAGGAAAGGGTTCTGCTATCTGTTCTTGGAAATCTTGCATATCCATCTTAGAATCTAATTCGTAGATGTCATACACACACAATCTTCTCCTCTGGTCAACAAACTGTGATGTGGGGCTTTGCTGCTCCTCATCTAAATAATCATCAAAGCTTGGGGTATAAGGTTCATCAGGAGTTGGATGCAAGGCCTCTACAACTATGAAATATTCAATGCTTTCATCATCGATGGGGCTGTCAAGAACATCTACCTCAAGGATTGGAAGATCCTCTGCACTTTCTTCAGATTCTAACCTTTCTAGCCGGGCAGAGAGAGATTTTATCAGTTCCATCAGGTCACCCAAGGCATCTTCTTCCTCCATATGGTCCTCATCCTTACAGTCTTCATGATCATAGCCTTCATAAGACACATCCATGTCTTGTTCACTGTCCTCACATTCCTCACAACAATTATGAAAGATAAACTCAGAGGAATAATACCTTTGACAATGCTTATTAAAAGTTGCATGAAATTCTCCCAGGGAGGAGATGCTGATAGGGGGTAAGGAGAAATACCACTCATGAGCATCTCCTGCTAACCAGAACATGAACATTTTCAATAATACATCCTCATGATGTATTCCCCACTGATGCATGAGTTCATGAAACTCATGGAGATGCTGAGCAGGGTTGTCCTCTTTACACTTTCTAAATATGGGCAAATAATCACCCCATTCATTTGGAGTAGGGACAACATTAGGAAAACTAGGAACAACCAAAAAATTAAAAGGAGCAAACATTCGAGCCAGGATCCTTTCCATTTCGAACCAGTGGAGTCATCGATCAATCCTTGAATCATGGAGTCACCAGGTGAATGACGTGCAACTTTGAATGTGTATGGTCTTTGTTCACCATCAAAGGCTAGCTCCTAACGTTGTCGTTCCCCCATAGAAATTTTCAAGTTGAGAAAGAAACTGCTGAAACCTTCTTGAGAAAGCTCCTCTGGGTCAACTTTCAGGTGTGCTAAAAGTATCCAAAACTGAAACAGTGAAGTGGAAATAGTGGAATCGTCACAGTGGAGTTGTTAGGTGCACAATTGTAATCTTCGATGTACTAGGTTCTGATGCACCCTCAGAACTAGTAAGCTTTGTCGTTCAATCCCAGGGAAAATCTTCAATTTCATCCCTGACAATGGCGCCTGAAATGTTAGCGTCGGAAGTCACTCCTAGATTGCAACAGGAGTAAGCCCGATACCGATCAGTTTTATATGTCACAAAGAGTAATTATGGGTGGTCGAATGGTCACAGACCCAAAATAATATTTCTTTAACTTAGAATCCCGGACCAAACAAGGCATAAGAAAGTGAGGTCTTGATCTAACTCCAGTCATGAAGTTGAGTTTAAAATGGGCAGAGGGAAGACTTGGTGAGCAAATGTAAGGGTCTACTATGGACATTTGGTCTTCCAGCAGCCTAAGGGAGAAAAAATTCAAGAACAAAATCCTCTTGGACTCAAAGTTTCAGACACTAAGATATGCCTAAACAACACAGTTATAACAATACAATGGTCAAACCTACATCACAATGCTGCTATAACAACTTGATTGGATCCTCCAATTCCGAGCTACTTAGTGTAAGAAGGAAAATATAACACATGAAACTGATTAAAATTGGTGAAAATATTGCAGTGATCAAACCTACATCACAACAACATATCAACCCTCGACTGGATCCTCCAATTTCGAGTGTCTTAACATAGTGTTTACAGAGAGGTGGGAAGAAGCTGACTTTCATTAAACAAGAAGTCTCAAATACAGACACATAACCAGAGGAACCAGTGCCTCATCAAAACTTTACAATACGGGAGCCTAGCTCAACCATCGGCCCTAACCAAAATAACATAACTTCATACATATACTCAAAAATTTGTAATCAACAACAGAGGTGTGCTCGAGCTTCCATGGCGCATCGTCTTCTCATTCAGACTGGGCCGAAACTCCTTTGTCAGACGTAGCCTTAACTCAGCATGGGCTTCACAAGAAATTTTATGACAGGGCGACCTTGGGTAGAACGCTCTACCTTTCGGCCAGTCCTTTCTGGCTTTTGATTCATGGCTGAGTTGAAGCTTTAGCTACCAACACCTACCTCCATTAATTGCTCTGTTGGGATTAGAGGAGGCTAAGACGATTTGGCACACAGAGAACGTGGCGACCCCTTCTCTGCAGCTAATCGACACTTTGTCCCTTTTCGCGTCTCTTTCTGCTACTCCACCTGACCTCGGGCTAATACCATGGGCCAAAAATAACCTCCCAAGGTGTTTTGGGACTTCTTCTTTCGAGGATTTTTACTCCCCCTGCCTTCAAATTTCTTGGTGCCCAAACTCGCAAAACGACCCTCTATAGCATTTCAGGGATTCTCCCATCAGAAGTTCTCATTACTCTTCCTCCAAAATCCCCGACACCAGATCCTGGGAAGTGCTCAAATACTGCCACTTGTCCCCAAGGATCGAAGACCCAAATCTTCTTTCATCAGACGACCACGATCACTCGTCGCTCAATGAGCGCTTAAACTCAATTGGCCCCCACTTTCCAGCCCTGCTACCTTGTGACCGAGCAAAAGGATCGTGAGCCCAACCCAATGGCGCTTTTGCATTTTGCATTTCGACGATTCCTAATGCAATGGAGGAGCGACCCATGTCGTAGAATCCCGATAGCCGAAATCGCTACGGGGCGTAATAACACGCCACGTGTCTATTGCTTGAACGACCTAGATTGACATGGCTATCACTTTAATGTGGTTCCATCGTGGCCATGCACCCCTCGTCTTCATTGGCCCACTCCTTTCAATACGACCATGGGCTATGACCATGGGCCAGGCTCCTGGGGCTTCGCATTTCAGGGCGTAAGGCTATGGGTGCGCTTGCTAACGAAAACCCCCAAATGTCGATTCCCGGGATCGCACAATCGACCGCAACCTGTCCCCTTGGTTGGACGACCTCGATCATTTCGGCGATATGGGCGCTATCTCCTGCGCTAAGCTTCGTGCAACTCTGTGATTGCGATCACCCGATGACCGTCGATTTGATCCATCGATGAATCCTCATCGTTGGATATTGAAGTCGCTTGCCTTCTTGCATTTTTAACCTGAAATGGATTTCTTCTGTGTGTTGCGCATTGCGCTCATGGATGCAACCTTGGATAAAATGCATTTGATGGGTTTTTAAGCCCCATTTCTTCGCATTTTACCCCACGGGCTCGAATCTGGAGAGAAAACACCCCATTACAAGAATTGGTGATAACAATGCTTATGTTTTTTTATCAGCGCTCTAAGTAGGACCCATATCAAACAGGTAGATCTTTGATATGTTGATGATGTTAAGGGATGCAGACTGTGGGATCCTACTACCCACAAAATCATCATGGACATAGATGCAGTGTTTGATGAATCTAAAATCAAACATAGTAAAAGATGAAAGGTTCAAAGCATGACTTGTAGTAGAAGGGTATTTTGAAGGTATTGATTTCCATTAAAGTTTCTCACTAGTTGTTAAAAGCTTGTTTCTATTCATGTTGTGTTAGTACTAGTTGTGTTAGTACAACTAGATGTTAAAATTGTTTTACATGGAGTTTTTTGGTTAAGGGGATATATTTGGAACAACCGGAACGGTTAGTTCATAATCGCAACAGAGGATTTGTTTGCAAACTCAATAATCATTGTATGACATGAAGCATGCTAGGAAAATGGTACAAGATGTTTGATTCCTTCAAGGGGAGCCAAATTTTACAAGGAGTATAACCATTGTGGTTATGGTATATTCATTATCTTGGTGTTATATGTTATGCTTGTTGTAAGCACAAGCATGGTCGAGGTCAACAGGTTGGCTCAGTTGGTTAGGATGTTTGTTATGAAGGATCTAGGAGCAGCAAAATAAATCTTGGGCATGGAAATAGACAGAGATAGGAAGGATGGTAAGCTTGGTTATCACAACAGAAGTATGTGGTGAAGATAATCAGGGAATTCGGTGTGAATAATGTGAAACCGGTAAAATCTCTTTGGCTTTCCATTGTAAGTTTTCTTCGGGTTTATGTCCTAACTGGTGAAGAAGAAAAAGGTTATATATCTCGAGTATTATATGCTATTAGGAAGTTTGATGATTGTGATGGGAAATGGTCATCATTTTACATGTAGTTGGTGTTGTCAGTGGACACATGGAAAAACCAGGTGAAGAGCATGGAAATGGGTGCTTAAAACACAAAAGCACAAGTATCACCTACAATGGTTGCAATGATTTAGTCTGTGGTTATGATTCATGAAATTTGAACAAGAGGAGATTTACCTCAAGTTATGTCTTACGAAAATGCAAGGATCTATTGGGTAAGTTTGGATAAGTACATGATGAGGTGTTCTGTTGTAGTCAAAGCGTTGTGCATTTGACTAACATTCCAGCTTATCAAAATGGGACAAGTGCATCAATTTATAAGACATGTTACTGATGGAGGCAGAATGGTCCATACTAGAGCGAATCGTGCATGCATGTTCACGAAACAATATTGCTAGAGAAGTTGTGGAGCTGTGATGGTGCTTGGCTTCTCTTGGCTTGCAGAAAAGGTGATGAATTAATTAAGGGCATGATATATCAGGTAAATTGTTGTCAAGGTGGAGATTGTCGAAAACATGCCAATGAATTTCCCAACATGCACATGCATGCAGCTATATTTAGAATGTGCATGCACGCATTCTTCTATTAACAATTTGTGTAACTAGTGGATCTAATTATAATCAATTTGTCTAATTGTTTGAGAGAAACTATATACAGGAGCATACCCATAGAGGTGAGGTGCAATGCAGCGCAATGTGTAGTGAGTGTGTGAGAGCAAGACACAATACTGAGGTGATTGTGTGTATGAGAGTAGAGGATGGTTGTATGCTGGTGTTGGCCATTGTAATCCTCCCTTGAATAATAAAAATACCGAATATCATTGCCCCGTGGTTTTTTCCCGCATTGAGTTTCCACATAAATCACTGTGTCAATTGTATGATTGCTGCTGTGTTTGGTTTGTTATTCTCGGTTTTATGTTTTTTTTGTTTTATGCTTGTATTGTCCTGAATGCTGTAGTTGGTCGATTTTTCTGAGTTCTGGGGTGCTGGGTAGTGAAATAAAACTCGAACTGTGTTCCCGAACTTCGGTTTACCGATATGTTATTTGTTTACTGCTATTTCTTGCTAGATCAATAAAGGGGCGTTCTTTTGACTGAGGATGGAGAGTTTATTTACTACAAGACTTTCTGTGCTTTCAGTGAAGTATATTCTGTTTTGTTCATCTCTGTTATAACCCTGTAACAGAGTGCCGAGTTCACGTGTAGCTCAGTGACTGTGTACTAAAAAGATGACAATCAATCCATCTTTCTATTTGCGTGGACCATAAGTAACAGTACCTTCCCATTGCATCAAATGCTCATGCTAGATTGCTGATGATATCCAGAGTATCAGGATGATGAGGGCCACAAACTTCCTCTGCTATAGTTCTTGCCTCTTCAAAAATCTCAGCTGCCATAGAGCATCGAATGCCCTGCGAGCCAATCCCATCTAAACCATTAGAAATAGTAATTTCGTGGAGATTTATATCAACACATTCCGATTAAAAAACCAAAACATCAAACAGACAACGCTCAAATCTACAAGAAAATGGCATCAATCTACAAGCATAAATAGTATTATATCATAGATTTAATAATAAATTAATATTTAAATAGCAGATTTTTGGGAAAACAGAAAAGAAAATGTTCGATCCTGTTTCAATAAAAAACAACAATAAACTATGTAGTGCAGGTGGGCGAGGTGGGCTTTAAAGTTCTTTGTGAGATAGTTTTTTAATTTTTTTATGTTAAATTTAAATCTCCTATGTGTGGGCGGTGTGTCCCCTTGTCATGAAGTTTGAACGCTTTTACACCACTTTTAAAGGCAAAGATATTAATGAAAAATATAGAAATATTCACTTTCTATTTTTTTCCATAACTTTATTATGGATTTTTTTTCATAATACATTATGATGCATGCAGGTTCATGACTTTTAAAAAATATATTAATGAAAATATAAAAATGTTGACTTTCTATCTCATTTTTCTAATATAATTTTATTATGACATTCTTTTATAATGCATATCCATGACATTTTTTTATAATGCATATCCATGAATCTTTTTATAAGCCAAAAAAAAAAAACTTTTTCATGAGCCATTTGATGAACTACTTGTCATGCGAATGCATCCTCTTCATTAATTGGATTTCATGTGTTTGATAAGCACTTAAGGAAATAAATTTACTGAATTCTATATTGCTTTGTATGCACTAGAGGTTTGTAAGTGGTTTGTAAGTGTTAATGGATTTTTTTGGTTTATTAAGAAAATAAATGTAGAGAAATTTTATGTTGCTTTGTATGCATCTCATAGTGTTTCAAGAGGCTTGTGAGTGTTAATGATTTTTATTTTATTTTATATAAGTCAACGTTATTAAAGAATTCACCACTTAATAAGTGTAAGTAATAAATTATTAGTCATGCAACTAGAAAATAGAAAAATGAACAAAATTAAAGCATAACATTTTCCAAATCTCTGATTTAAATGAGTTTATTAGAAAGAACATTATAGTATAGACTAAACTTCTAAAATTAAATTTTATATTATAAGTAATTCTTAATCCTTGCATCATCTTAGGAATATATACTCATCACCAAGTATCTCATCAAATGGAAGAAGATGCCCCAGAAAAAGCCACATAAGAACATGAGTGCTTCATGTAGAAATACTTAAAATATCTTAGAGAATTTTTTTGAAAAAAGTACTATATTACGTCCAAAAAACTTTATGCATATTATTATCTTCCTTCTCTTTTAAAAGTACATTGTATTCCCTCCTCTTCTCTTATTTTTCTACTTGATTATGTAGGACCACTCAAGTTTCTCTTTTAAAATGAAAAACTACTTGTTACTTTTTTAAGTACATCATTGTAGAGAAACATTATGGGACCACTTAATCGTACTTCTCTTATACCTAAAGTAGAGGGATTCATGATTAATCATGGAATGGTGTCTTTCACTGTTGTAATTAGGAGGTTTCCCTCAAAAATGATGTATTGATCTATTTACATTCACTATGTTGCACAAAAGGTTGGAGTGGCATTGTGATGTTTATGCTTATTTTGTCTTAAATAAACAAATACTATGTTGCACAAAAGGGTGGAGTGGCATTGTGATGTTTATGCTTATTTTGTCTTAAATAAACAAAATAAATTATTATTTTGTGGAAATTTAATATTATAAAAAAATTAAGGAAAGATAGGAGAAATAAGCAACTGGAGGTTATAATTGTGGACTTCTTTCAAATAAAGAAGGTAATTTAAAATTTAATCTTAGTTCCAGGCAACTGGAGTTTATAATTCGCTAGACATAAAATTGTGTTTCGAGGAAAGTTAGGAGACATAGGCAAACTGGAGGTTATAATTCGCTAGACATTGTTTTTCCATATGCCTTCCCAGCCATTAATGTGCTAACATATATTGGGAACATGTACAGATGGATGATTCAGTAGAGGTCCAGTGCTCAGTAAGCAGGAATTATGTTTGAGCCTTTAGTTTTAAAACTCATATTTAAAATAACATGTGCATATGGACTGTGCAGTAGAATTCCTGTGCTCAGGAAGCATGGGATTATGTTGGAGCTTGAGATTTACAATTCAATTAAAATAAAAAAATTCATTGATTTCATCCCCTTTACAACAGTTATTTCCTTAGCATGATGTGAACTGTAATCTAATTTCATACTGTCTGGCCCTCACTAAACAGTTATTTCCTTAGCATGATGTGGACTGTAATCTAATTCCATACTGCCTGGCTCTCACTAAACAGTTATTTCCTTAGCATGATGTGAACTGTAATCTAATTCCATACTGCCTGGCCCTCACTATATAACTTAAGTAAAGAAACCTGAAAAAATCATATTGTGGAGCTACTCAATAGAAACTGTTAGAAAAATCCGACTTTTTGTTCAACATACAAATGATGTACTGCAGTGTGAATTCCCACTGTAGAAATTGAATTGAGGAGATCCTTGACGGGCAAGTCAATCAACCATTCATATCTCATTTAGTCCCAAGACCGAAAAAAGACTAATGTAGGCAGCTGATTTGAGCATTTATTGAACAGGAGTTGAGTGTCCTTGGAATCTAGAACTGTGTTTAGTTGACAAAAGGTCTTGGAGAGTGCTCATCTTTCTTACATGAGGTCGGCCAGTTTCTTTCAACAACTCTGTAAGGCGCTGTCGTTCATCCTCAATATCCGGATGAACTGTTCCTAACCTTTCCTCTTTCACTTCAACAATGACTTCCAACAAAGTTATTGCATCATCCATCCTGAAAGTTCCAATGCAAAAACAGATTCACTTGATTAAAACCAAGAAATAAATTATATAAAATTCCACAAATCACTGGAAAATGATCAATGGGACAGATAAAAACCAGCTTATAATGAGCTAGGAAAGCATAAAGAATCTTCAATCTGGAAAATGGCGATACAAAAGCATTATGTACTACAAAGATGACAATCAATCCATCTATCTGTCTATCTCCATGGACCATAAGTAACAATACCTTCCCATTGCATCATATGCTCCTGCTAGGTTGCTGATTATATCCAGAGTATCAGGATGATGAGGGCCACAAACCTCCTCCGCAATAGTTCTTGCCTCTTCAAAAATCTCAGCTGCATCCCATAGAGCATTGAGACCGATGCAGGCCAATCCCATCTGATTCAAAAGCATTCCCAAGGGCCAGCTTTTTTTATTATTCCCAAATTTAAGCTTAGACACTGCCTTCTTAAAGAACATGTATGCTTCCTCGTATTTTCCAATAAGCTGAAACAACACTCCCATCTGAGCCTCAATTCCACCCACTGCACTCTGCTGTCCTGGGGTATTTTCTAGGATTTCAAGAGCCTTTTGCAGTAGACAAATTGCCTGATTATATTCACCCATAGACTCAAACAATCCAGCAATCTCTGTCAAACCGGTGGAAATCTCATCGCTAGAGTGACCGGCTCTATGCCGTCCATAGATTATCAACGCATTTTCACAGTGGTTCTTGGCTTCCCTGAATCTTCCAGTTCTCAGATGCAGATCAGCAAGGTTTACATATACAGAGGCTACTCTAGTATGCCCTTCCCCATGTGCCAACTTGAAGACCGCAAGTGCTTTGTGATATGCCAATATGGCGTCCTCATAGCGACCCAGAGCAAGATATGAGTCTCCAATGCTACAGTCCACAAACGCCACTTCAATCTCTTTACGATGTGCTTGCAAAGCCACTCTGGCCAGAAGCAGATTTTCCAAGGCTCCATCATGATCACCTTTCCCAGCAAGAATCAGGGCCATTAGCCTTCTGCCTGAAGCCTCCTTCAGTGTACCTTTCGTACTGTGTTCACTGTGAATCGACAGAGCCTCTGCACAAAGCTCCTCGGCCTCGCTGAACTGCATAGCCTGTTAAACCAAAAATATTTCTCTAGCATTTAGATTATTGTCTGTATCCAACTCCCAACTCAATATTTTGACACACTGCAAATTGCAATACAAGGTAAATTTGGTAGAAGACCAAGGTTTGGTCTTTTGGTGTGAACTTATATTTACACTTAAGAAGTCTTGAATTGAGTTCATTCAGTCAGAAGCTTACCTGCAAATGAGCTTCTGCTATATATTGGCATGTCTCGGCAACTTGAGGATCCATAGTTCCCAAAACCTGCTTCTGAATTTCAAGCCCTGCATCATAAGAATTCAAGGCATCTTCATACTGACCCGACAATGAATAAGTGTCCCCAAGTTGCATGTACCCAGCAAATGCTGCAAGAGCATTCTCTGAATCCACTTCGGATTTGTATATGGTCAGAGACTTCTTCAATATTGGAACGGCTTCTTCGTACTGCCCAAGCTTGCAGCAGGTTGCTGCCAAGAGATGGAGGCTAACTACAAGCTCAAGGGTCACATCTGCAGCTGTCAACTTCTCGAAGAACTCTGCTGCTTTTAGGGCATAGTGCCTGGCCTTGTGTGGATCTTCCCCAGAAATGTGTAGGGATCGAGCCATCTTGAGGAGCAGAAACCCTACATCTGGATTGTCTGCACAAAAATGGACACCATCATTTTCTGATAATAGAAAACTATCATTTTCTTCATCCTCCTTGTTTAGACTTCTTCTGCTGACTGCCTGTTTGTTGAGAGATTTATCAGAAGAATTCCTGGGAGGCTTTTCCTGACTTCTAGAAAGTGTTCTGGGGGTCCTCAGGTATGTTGTGTCAGTAGATCCAGTTTCAGAAACCTCATCCATACTCCTTCTGGGAGTTGCCAACAAAGCTTGTGGTGTGGAATTCTGGGAGAGTCTGCTGCTGGGATGCTTTTGTTGGCCCAGACGACTGTTGGATTTGGTTCTCATGGCATTATCAGGCAACTTCACGGGAGACTCACTGTATGAATTCCTTGGCCTGCTCGCACTTGCCTCCTTTGTTTTCCTACTCTCGAAAGACCTAGCCGAACTGCAAGGAGACGCATTCGAATCTCCGCCCGGGAAGCGTTCCTTCAGTCTCTGCACAGACCTGCAATGCCCATTTATAACGGTCCCTGATCCATCAGAAGAGACTGGTTGCCTGTGAATACCGGAGATCCCAGAGGGCTTCTGACCATACGACGGGCTCTCCATGCCCAATATTGTATTCAATTCCTTATTTATTCTATTATTTATGTTTGGAGTACATGGAGGAGGGCTTCCTGAGCATCTCACGCCTGAAGGACTGACAGGGCTTGCCGAGCCTCCCTTTGTGCTATACATGGTTGAGGCTTGATCACCAGGTACAGCTCAAGCTTTTATCCATGGCATTCACTTCATAACCTTACTGGAGAAGGGTCGACCTTTCAGTCAAGGCTGACCCTTTATTGATTGGGACCTTAACCTTTTGACCTTACCTTCTAGCTCCGACCATGGGCTGTGCTCAGTTAAACCACAAGACCAGCAGTTACAGACAGAATCAATTAACCTATTATATAATACCGACCAGAGACAAGGCTTATCCCTGCAATAGAGATTCCTGCAGGACTGTGATAATGAATGCTTGCAGTTCCTATAATCTAATGAGTACTCGAAGCCCTCAACTCAGCAAATTGAAAATGATTACAAAGACTAAAACTGGATTATAGGCCCGATCTTATGAATTTAGCTGAGAACTAATAATTGCAGCAAAAATTGTCCCGCTCTGTCTTTGAGTTCTCCAACAGAGATCTTGGAGAATGATGACAGAGATAAAAATATATGATAAAGGTCTGTTATAACTTACCAGCGCCCTCTGGATCAACACGCCACCTGACTGCAACTACTCTATGAATGAAGTATTCACTCATCAACCACCCTTGTAAACCACTATTGAAACCCCACTATTTTGGGATGTCTGAATCCTTTGACGGATTGACTTCAACTATTTCCCTCTAATGCATCGAGTTCAAATGTCATATATACTGTTACGAACACTCTGAACAGGCCTCACATACAGATACAGAAAGTAACTAGAATCCACGAAGATCAGTTATCCATGAAGATTCATATACCATTATAGCAATAAGTAGAATTCGTAGATCTGCAAAGGAGATGGAAATGGGATCTAGTAATGAGAAGCTTATTCGCCTTACATTTCTCGTGAGCTGTTGGTACAAGTTCCGATAGTATTACTTTTTAATAGTGTCAGTGGATGACGTAGATTTTGGAGCCAACCAATGCAATGCAGACTGTGAAGTGACAGAATCTCACATCTACGTCATGAACATGGAGGTTTTCCTACATTGGGGGACTCTTTCGATGCCTATCTATCTTGAAACTAAGTATTTTAGCTGGCTGTGATTGGGTGGAGGTCAGTCTGAAACCAAGTATTTTAGCTGGCTGTGAGAGAGTTTGGGTTCAGGTTCAAGTCAGTCTGAAGCTGTCACCGTATTAATAGCCTTGAATTTTGATTCATGTCAGTGTGGTCGCACTTTTTACAGGTAAAAGTTTATTAGTCCACCTTTATTTTCATAAGGTGTTAAATTACATTAAGAATAATGAAAAATAATACTGGAGAATTTTAAAAAAATTCCCAAAATTAACTCACATTATATTATATTATTTATATATTATTTCAATGGTATTAATAACTAAGTGATAGGGAATTTTTCCAAAGATAAATGTGGAGTGCAGAGCATTGAGAAACAGAGTTAATGGAGGTGAACAGAAGTGGACAATAAGTGGAGCCCACTTTTACACTGTAGTACAGGTCCAACAGACAATCGTAAAAAAGATAGAAACTTGGGAGAACAAAGTTTCTTTAACGACTAACTTATAATGTGAATTCCACATCATCATTTTGTTTTAATTATTTAAATTTATAATAATATTTTATTATAAAAAATTATTAAAAATATTTTTTTTTTATACTTAAAAAAAATATTTTGAATAAAAACTTTATCACACTTTAATTTTATTTTCACCTCATTTTGTTTAAATTATTTAATTAATTTATTTAAAAGTTATATTAATATTTTGTTAATAAAAAAGTTTTCACCAAATACATCAATGAGCTAATCAACTTT
The DNA here is from genome assembly GCA_000966675.3 of Picea glauca. NCBI lineage: Eukaryota > Viridiplantae > Streptophyta > Pinopsida > Pinales > Pinaceae > Picea > Picea glauca. The sequence goes on from JZKD02S1770063.1 coordinate 15,086, forward strand.
TGGTTCAGGGACAAGTATGCTGGATTAGAATTAGAGTCTCTCAATTTCTTAAGATCTGTCACCATGGAATTTGTCATGGATT
>JZKD02S1770063.1:33263-46107 GCA_000966675.3 Picea glauca
CTCTCGTCTTGATATCAAATTTCATTAGGATGTATAGTGTTTGGGTGTGTTTCTTAGGTCCATATCCCCTTTTTGCTTTAGACTTTGCTTTATACCTTGGTCACCAATTTGATTCATTTTTTACCCCTTTGGGCACCCATTTGAGGCATTTCCTAACTTCATGGGTCTAATTAGGGGCACAAACCCCCCAACCTGGGTCCATGGCCACTTTAGATGCCTTAAATTGGATCCATAGCCACCAAAACTCATTTGAGACTTGTTGTTTATGAAATCAATTTGGGTTAAACCCTTGAAACCCTCTTGATCTCTTGGTACAAACTATATAGTGGATTCCTTTTTGGCACCATGATTGTCAATTTGCAAGTCATGTAATAGAGGGTTGTTTTGGGCTTAAAAACCTATGGTACTATTATAACCAAACCCGTGTTATGTGACCCAAAGGCATGGTATGATGGTTCCCGTACAACTTGGGTACCCTAATGGTTAATCTAGTGTTCTATTTCACGTTGAGGTCACTCCTTTATATATATAACCCTTCTATTCTTGTTTGTAAGTCTCTTGACTCATCTAAAGTTGAATATTTTATCTTTGGAAAACCCTAATTTTTAAGCACATAATTGGGTTAATTGTTAATCCCCTTCCTTGAGCCCCCAGGGTTACTTGCACCTATCACCTCCAACACCTCTATATGGATTCCTTTGGCTAGCTTGATTCCAATCTTACAAGTTTAATTAATTCATACTAGGGCATCTTCATTGGCATAGCTTTGATCATACCTTGGAATTTTCAACCATTAAACCTTAAGGGAGGTTCCATCATAGCTAGGGGAAATGGGTTATCATCCCCTTTGAGGGAACCAATCCTATATATTATGCACACTTCATTGATTTATTTATATAATGGTATATCTAGTGTTTATTGATTATATTTCATATATGTCTTTGTAATGGAGGTCAATGCAAATCCCCTCTTGCAAAATTTTGGAGTTGAGAGTGCATGTCATACTAGGACATGGGTCAATATTGGAGGACCATCACAACTCTCCACTTCAACCTAGGGAGATTAACCATTTACACCAACAAATTTAGAGTGAGTTCTCTTCCTTCCATTTTCAACATTAGGGTTTCTAGCTCACTAATGAATACCAGTTAATTAACCCTAGTTAGTTGGTTTGTTTTCCTTTGATATTTTTTTGATAAAATATAATATGAAATATAATTCAATTAGGACCCTAATTACCTATAAGACTAGGTTATCATGAACACTATCTTAAGGTCATAATTGATCTAGTGGATTACCCTATTATTTCTATTATCTTTGTCGTACCCTAAGGCTTTTCAATTTGGCTCTTCAACCAAGTGCTAAATCCACTCTCCTATCTTCCCCTTTTAGTAGTGTGTGTACTCGGGTGGTCTTCTATCCTTTCCCTCATGCTATATGTCTTAGCACCAATCCATTTATTTGCTACAATTTGGCAATTCTAGTGGAGATTTTGCATCAACCCTTCCCTCTCCCTGTTATAGCTCTATTTTCCACCATAGAGACACATTAAGGTCCTACTAGTGTTATCATGTTGAGAAATACCTTTTTTGCCTTGGATTTATGATTTTTTGAGGGAGGTTGTGCCTTGCATGCCTAGCAAGGTGTGACCGGTCACATACTGCACCATTGACAAGGTGTGACCAATTGCTAGCTGCACCATTGACAACCCGCGACCACCCCTAGAACCTTATAGATTCAATGAGTTTAGAGGAGATCAACACTGGGTGAGTTTTCAATCTCGCATGATGAGCTTGGGAACTCGTATTGGACTTCGAGCTCACTAAGTTCTATAGGTCTAGATACATCCCCTAGACTCCATCAATATATATAAGGAATGCATTCTAAGGGAGGAAGAGAGGAAAATTTTGAAAGTAAACTTATGTTCCATATTTTCAGAGAAATTTCTACAATCAACCTTCATATTAGAGTTGGACTTGGCCTTTCTTGTGTGAGGGATAAGAAAGAGTTGGAGCAAGGAGCTAGGAGAGACCTTCAATCAAGGAGCTAGGAGAGACCTTCAATCGGAACTCAAGGTAAAAACACTTGATTGATGTAATGTTTTCTCTACTTATTATTATAGATATGTATGGTTTTCCTCTTTATTGATTATTTGCATTCAATCATGTATGCTTGTCAATGGTATATATAGTGTTTCTTGGTTAGATCAAGTTAGATCTAATAAGTATTTGACATTCATATTGCTTGAAGGGTTTGAGATTGGTATTGTTGTTTTCTTGTGTGTAGGAAGTAGGTGCTAGGAGCTAGAACTAGATTTATGGAGTTGCATCAACCCCAATTACATAGGGGAAACCAACGGGAATAAGGTATGGACCATCTTCATTCCTTTCTTATTGCATAAATTAGGATCAAACCTATTAGATTAAGAGGAAAATTGCATTTTTGTCTATCCTATAGTTTGTCTCTGATCAAGGGAAGATCCAAGGGAGTGTTCACCTGTCCATAGGGGGATTTCTCCATAACACTTCCAAATGAAGGTTACCTTCTTGTTTTTTCCTCTCTCCTTCCCCTTTCCCTCGGATCTCTGGAGTCCTCTTCTTGTCCTCTTTCCATCTCCTAGTACCCTAGCTCAATGCATCGTGGGGTGAAACAACTCTATCTTCAAAATGTGTCTAATGTATCTTGTTGAGCTACAAAATTACAACAAGGTATTGAACTCTATAGATCATGTTAATTATAAACTAGGGGGTGTACAAATTTTAAAGGTGTTGTGCACTATATATAAAAACCATAGAGATTTGATCCCTTGAGGAATAAGGTGTTAAAGAGTCCTAAATTTTTTAATGTAGGATGCAATGATAAAATGCTTAATTACCTATCTTGTAAACATATGGATATATACCAATATAATTATATGTTTTATATCATTACTCCAATAAAATGAGAAAATAAGGAAAGCAATAAGTTTAGTTACCAAATATACATTCATCAGCTAAAACTAGGAAGGGCAATAACCTCTACACACATTCAAAGAGAAGGACACACAAATTATGATAATGAGAATGTGAGCAACTTGAACTAAATAAAACTATAAGCAACTAAACTAAGTAAAACATAAGCATACCGAAGTAACGAAATAGAGGCAAACTGGATTAGGTAAGAATGAAAGAAAATTGAAATAACATAAATAAAATGTTCATATTGTCCTCCCCTTGAGTGGGTCCTACCCAAGGGAGTACCCACAAACCCTAACACAACTTCTTAAATCAAGATGGAGACAACCTTTAATTTATTATTAGAGCTACATAACATATATAACTTCTCTATTCATAGCTAAAGAGTGATAACTAGACTAACAAGATCAAGATGATTGAATGGGGATTGGAATCCATTTTAACAATCTTAAGCCATATTTATAATGAAAACACTTTGGATTCTTCAAAGGAAGAGAACAAACAATGCTACAATCCAATCCCTAAAGTATCTATGCAAGAGTTAATCCCCCAAAAAGGTAACAATCTAATTATTCCCTTAAGATCCAAGTGGCGGCCATGTCACCTCACCATGATTCACCCATGTGGAGTTAGTAATGTATGGGAATCCACCAAAGACCTTTAAAAGAATCATGAAAAATCCAAGAGAGTCACAAAGCCCTAAACCTAACCCTAATTCTAATTATGAAAAACCTAGTAGGAGGAGGGAAAATGGTTCACTTTCTTTAGTCACAATTGATGTTCCATAATACAAAGATGGAGTGTGGAAGCAATACAATGGAAATGAGAGAAAGAAGCAAGTTGTAAATCATTGTAATAAACCATAGTGTCTTATAACTTTGCAACAAACTTGTGGAATATTCAGAGCCTGTCTAAGTGTGTCCTTTACCTTTGGCTTGTGCTCAAAGATCAGGTTCTCACGTGGGACAAGTTACAAAGGTGTGGAAAAGGGGCCTAGGATATTCTATCTATGCAAAATTCTAGAGAATCAAATCAACACTTATTTATTGATAGTTTATATTCTCTCCAAGAATGGGAGGACATCTGTAACATATTAGGCTTGCCTAATCTGTGCTCAAAGGATAATGTAAATGACTGTCTATTGGAATTTTTTAGTAATCCTTAGTTGAGGTAGTATCAATCACTCCCTTCACTAGTTGTTTGGGGTGTATGGATTGCTTGGAACAACTGTCTATACAATGGTAAAGGTCGTCCTTTCCTTCAAGCAGTCCAACAAGCTTTGGGCTTGTTGAGTCATTATTCAGTAGTTGTCAGTAGTTCTCACCCTCATGCTATCAAGTCTTTGGATATCGACAATCAAACTCCATGGGGTTTCTTCGACGAGGTCTCTCTAGTCTAGGACCATAGGAGTAGAGTTGGATTTATGTTTTATCTATTTGCTTCACATTATATTTTAGGGAAAGCATGCCTGGGCTCGGGCTCTAACAACTTCAGTGAATTCAATGCATTGTTCGGGCTGTTGAAATGTGACAAAAGTTGTGGAGTGGACAATCTCTAGGTTCTTGGGGATTCAAAATTGGTAATAGATTGGATGGTGGATGCAACAAGTATTGTTAACAATGCATTGATGTACTTAGGTCGTCAATTGAAACATATCTCAACTTCATTTCAGAAAATCATGTTCAAACATATTTACAGAGAACTAAATTAAGAGGCAGACTCCTTATCAAAGATAGCTCTGGAGCATCATGTAAGTCTTTTAATAATGGGGGAATTTTGATCTAAAGACCTAATCTCCAAAAGTAGTGAACCCTTCTTTGATCAATAGTAGGTTGTTAGTGTTTTAATATAGTGATTTTTTTTGAAGCCTTTGTTTAGATTCTTGGGAGTTTGTTGTTATGATCCTTTTTTTGAACCAAGCTTTGGGACGTTACCCATTCAGGACAATTCCTCTCCTTGTATGGTAGTATATTGGACTATTTTCTTTGTCCACACATTGTTGTGTCTTCAAAATATAACTTCTTTTTTCATTAATGGAAGCTATATTCTTTTTCGATAAAAAAACCAAACTTGAAATACTTTATAATATATATTGTAATCTCCATTATATAAAAGATGCTCAACAAACTTGAATCACTTTATAATCTCTATTGTAATCTCCATTATATAAAAAATAAAAATAAATAGTGTTTTACTCATCTTTGGATCTCCAATAACAAATTTTCTTGTTCAGTTGTATGCATTTATTACTATAACTATTTATTTTATATAATAATAATTAAACTCAATATAGTTATACATCTATTTAGATATATCGACCATTAAAATATTCCAAACACTTTACAATCAATCAAACCAAAAAAACAATATTAAAACCTCTTCTAAAGAAATAGAAGTGAACATTATTTATGATTGTGACTATACCATAGAAACCAATATATACCATGAACACTTAAATATTTTAAGAGACGTGGAATGGGGATAAGAAATCCATGGTCCTATTTCAATTTTTTGGAAATTCCAAGTTTCCCTATCAATCACCTTTTTCCTATGTTCAATTGTCAAATTGCTAAATGCTTTTTATTGTTCATTATTGATATTTGTCCCTCTCACAATACACCTCTTTTACCCATTGTATTGTAGTGCTTGGATGTATTTGTTTTGCATATACATGCAATTGTTTCTATTACACGTGAGATGTTAATAAAATATATGTTTGAGAAAAATAATATTTGTATTATTTAAACATAGAGGGGTTTTCATATGGCAACATATTATATACTATTTTTGGGATTTATATTTGTATTAAAAATTATAGTTTTTATAAAAGATTACTTAGTGTAAGAGATTTGTATTTGAACATTCACATATGTTAATTTATCAGTGTAAATTCATCTTAAACACGGATTTATTAAACACTGAGAGGGATTAAATTTCTTAATGTGTAATTTTTAATTTATATGTTGCTATCTAGATATGTATGTACACAGTTATTTAATTTTTTTTAATTGAATTGACTTTATTATTATTATTATTATCTAATCTAACATTATGCTAATGTGACAACATCTCCCCCATACTAGGCTGTAGAGCACCTCACTACTCTCAATGCAATTAGAGGGTGTTTTGTGTAGTTCACTTTTGTGATAGGTTCATGCATGACTCATTCAATGATGATACAATACCTCTTAACTACTTCTTTAAGGTGATGGATTAGCTTCATGGATCCTCTCTCTCCTTAGCCTAGATGTGGGACTTCACTGGGATGTATAATGCATGGGTGGGTTCCTTATGTCCTTATCCCTATTTTTATCTAGATCTTGGTTGCTAATTTGACTCATTTTTTACTTGTTTAGCCATGCATTTGGGGCATTCCCTGACTTCATGGGTCTAGTTACGGGCACAAACCGCCCAACTTGGGTCCATGGTTACTTTAGATGCCTTAAATTGGATCCATAGCCACCCAAACTATCTGGGACTTGTTATTTATGGAGTCAATTTGGGTTAAACCCTTGAAACCTTCCTGATATCTTAGTGTTGAACGTATAATGGATTCCTTTCTGACACCATGATTGTTAACTTGCAAGTTGTGTAACAAAGGGTTGTTTTGAGCTTAAAATCCTATGGTACTATTATAATGAAACCCGTGCTATGCAACCCAAAGGAATTGTATGATGGTTTCATACAACTTGGGTACCCTAATGGCTAATCTAGTGTTCTCTTGCACCTTGAGGGTCACTCCTTTATCTATATATACCCTTCTATTCCTCTTTGTAAGTCTCTTCAACTCATAAAAATTTGGGTCTTTTATCTTTGGAAAAACCCTAATTTTCAAGCTCACACTTGGGTTAATTGCTAATCTCCTTCCTTGAGCCCCTAATGTTGCTTAAACCTATCACCTCCAACACCTATATATGGATTCATTTTCCTAGCTTGATTCTCATCTTGCAAGTTTGATTGATTTATCTTAGGGCATGTTCATTGACATAGGTGATTGGGAGAAAATTTACATCCTTGAAGAACATACCTTGCTAAGATAAGAAAGTAAGAGTGAAAGAGGGTGCCCTGTAAAGGTTTGTTCTGAATTCCATTAATGTGGGAGACTTGGCCTAACCATTACAAGAGAAGTGAAGGCCCTTTGATAGAAAATAAAACTTCTTGTACAAAGGTCACAACTACAATTTCTGAATGTGATTTACAATTTTAGATGGGAAAACTAAATGACAAATTACTCGATAACAAAAGACAATTGTATTAAAAGACAATGCCATTAATTTTATCATTGGACCATAGGAGTTGATGAAGTGGCTTGATAGTATATTGTTTTACTGAAATGTTAATGGAACCCTCTCTTGACTTGTGACCTAGAGTACATTATTTGTTGAATGAGGTTAGTTAGCCATGATTGGCTCAAAAATGACCACTGGCTAACTAATCTCACCTAGGACATGATTGTAACACCATGTTTTCCCCCAAGACTGTAATTATGCTAAGACTTCATATAATTAGGTTTATGAAGCATGTAATCATGTTTTCATTTAATGAAAACACCAAAACCATTGATTGAGAAGGACCAACCTCGAAAAGTATTGACCATGATATACAAGTGGGAATTGATGAAGGAGGGAATTGACTGAATGGTTCGGTAGGAGGAACTGAGATGTTTTTAAGAAGAAAACATGAAGATTGTTTAAAAATCTTATTTATACTTGCTAAGAATAAACTTACAACTTCCAACATACCCGATCTTAATGGATCCATGTGGCCAATTATGAAAGGTTAGGGAAGTGGTTGAAGTAGTTAATAACTATGAAAGATTGGTCTTTTGAAAAAGCAAGGGGCCAATTGAATTATCTGAAAATAGGACACCACATGATTTCCCCTTTAGGATAGGGACTGCAGACTATAGGCGATGTCTAAAGGAAGCCATGAGAGTCCCAAGGGGATTGATTGAGGAAGAGAAAAAAGGTGGAAAACACCACTAGACTACCAATGAAAGACAAAAAAAAGAGAGACACCAGACTAGACAAAGTGGATATGGACCACCAAGAGAGTGACATTTGAAGAGAAAATAAAAAAAGAATGTTCTGAGGCATAACCAGGGAGTGACGAACTCACCGATTGAGAGCGCAATGAGAATAAGTGATCGCAGTGCAAATTGAAGAAGAGAAGAAAGTGGAAATCTTTCTTGAAGAAAAAATGAATCTTGTCCAATTTCATATTGATCACTCTGAGACAGAGAAGACCCAGATCCAGACTAGAGAGATAACAAACTACAACTTTGTGCTTACTGTAAAGAAACTAAAACTGGTAAGGGGAGGTCATTGAGGGACTATTTAATAGAGAAGGGACTCCCTTCGTTGAGAAACCACTTGATAAACCTATAGAAAACCTGAGCTCAGTGGGAAGGAGGAAAATTATGTTATCATCAGAGGAGGAAGGAGAGTAGCATTCCTGGATCATCTAAGTTGGAATCCGCTTGAATCATTCCCCTTATGGTATCATGGCTTGACATGGGGGTGGCGTACTGTAGGAAGGCACTCTACAATATGGCCTAATGTTGGGAGGAAATGTGTCCTATCTTAGTCAGTTGGTGCCGATATTTCCTTGATCAAATAAGTGTATAATTTGGTTTGTTTAATTGTGTTTGAATGTTGTATACATGTATATGTCTGATCTAATTGGGAGATATGGATGCTTATAATTAATAAATTGAACCCCTAAGTGAATGGAACACGTCTATTTTGATTTTCACTTGGTCTAATAAGTTACGAATATGAACAAGTATGGACAACCTATGTTCTTAAGTGTTGGAATACTGAGAGGGGGCTGAATCAATATTACATGATAATGTTTACCACCACTTAACTTTTAATCCGAATTCATTATTTACTAGTAGTCAATAATGAACAATTAAATCATACAATACACAATACACATATATTTACTGTGGAAACCCAATTGGGAGAAAACCACAAAACTTATTTATAAAATTTGTAAGAACCAACTTATAGAAGACACCAATCTGCAATAATCTTTGTAGGCACCAACCTGTAGGGGACACCTATCACCTTGCTAAGCACCAACTCAACCAATGGGCACCAACCCAAATGATTATTGTTCATAGGCACCAACCTATAGGAGACACCAATCCCCTTCCTTGCTCCACCTTGGCACCCTTAAAAGATTTGTAATTAGTAGTTTACTTCAGAATACCTCTCTAGCATGCTTCATCCTATGTGTCTTCAAATCTCATATCATCTTCATCACCTCCATGCTATCATACAAACCTAAGAATCTGTGTTCTTCTCACATTTCTCACTCCAAAATTCCACACACAAAAAACAGTTTTGAGAACTTTATTTATACCACTCATGTACTTATGGATTTCTCCTAAAAAGTAAATCCATGGGGTCGGCTCCAACTTCCTTGAAATTAGGCTCCAAAGATTCTCCACAAAGCTAGTTTATAATTTTCTTCCACTATACGTGATCGATTCTCCAGACAAAGTATGAACCATGATGCTCAGTAGTCGTTTGATCTTCTTCATTTTATCTCGTCTGTCGATTGTTCACAACCCAATGAAACATACTATACAATCTTGATGCATAACAACCGTTCAATCATTTCTTCAATCAATTTCCTTCATTAGTTTGTGATGGATTTTATCGAGACCTCCAGGATGTCGAAACAATCAACACCATATCAATGCACAATACTCGTTCGATCATCTCTTGATTAGATTGTGACCGTCAGATCTATCATACATAGAATCTAAACTACCAGGTTATTGAACCCTTTGGACCTCATCACCCAACCACCATTAGATCTAGATATTATTTGATCTCATCCATCTCTCTAGCCTCTTTCATATTGGGACCACAGGGAGTCCAAAACACTACCTCGAAGCATATCAACCGTTAGATATATCCCTCATTAATTCATGACCATCGAATAGATCTGTTCGATGGCTTGGACTTCGACTGATCCAATGGTCCTTGGATTCCTTCATCAACGGTCCAATTCCATGTCGTCACTCCAAGTTACCTGATGGTTAACACTTGTCTCTTCATTTATTCATTATCTTATTAGGTGGGACCCACATAAATCTACGATTGTCATCACATCTTGTTTCCACACCGACCGAGAGTCCAAATTGCTCCTCAGATCTCCTTCCTTGGAATACTTCAACTGTAGTCAACCAATCTACTCTGACTAGAGCGTTTCTTATGGACAGTCCAGATCTTCTCGCTATAACTATGATAAATCAATGGTTCCTATTGATTCAGAGTTTCTGTGCAACCTTGCACTCAAACACTCTGATGGCTCATACTCCGATACCAATATGATACGTGATGTGTTGACTTGGCTTCCTGACATGGAAGATGACATGGCCTCGACTCTAACATGGAAGTTGACATCATTCTGACATCATCACCACTTCTAGATCTTCATCGTACACTTTGCTGACTTGGAACTCTGACACATGGCCACCGATGGATGAAGTTTATTCCAACACTCCTATGCAACAACATCGAATAATATTCCTTTTTCGATACCATCATTTTGGAGAACATATTACTCTGTCAACATTCCTCCTTCGATAACTATGGTTTCGATAGATCAATGGTTCATATTAATTCACTATTTATCTGATAGATCAACGATTCATATTAATTAAGAATTTCCTTCATCGTCACACTTCCTGTCACCTTTGTATGTGTCCAAATATTCTTATGACGCATGGTCCAGTCACTGGGTTACACTTTCCTGCTTTCGTGGCACTATATGTGGTCTAACATGTGGCATATGATATGACATTTATTACCTGCAACTTAATTTTCTCACATGTCCTTCACGTGGACCCTTCTAAGGGTGTTGAGTGTCATGACACTGACGTGGATATCACGTGGCATCTGAGTTGGCTCACAATCATTCAGAGTCCTTTCCATACAATCATCGATTCATATTTATTCACTATTTCTTTGATAGATCAAAAATCCTTGTTGATTTGAATCTTCCTCCATTGGAGTGTCTTAGGAGGGATTGAGCTAAATAATCTGAAAAATTGAACTCTGAGAGCCTTTCACCATCACATTGGATTTTGAATTCATGACTTCTTCTAGCCATGGATCTGATTAGATCTGGATCTAAGATTTAATCTTGGTTTTCCATTATTAACATACAAATGGAAATTCTGACCATAAAAGTTAGTTCCTTTCGCATGGTTCCATGGTTCTTCCATTTACATTCAAGCCGAGAGCTTTCACTTGTTCATTATGAACCCGTTGAAGTCAATTTCCCTTATGCATGTGGGATATCATCTTTTTCCTTTTCTTCATTATCTTCACGTTTGGATCATTGATCTTTTTTAATGATCAATGATCAATGGCTCACACTTTCTCTACTCACAGAACCTTCGCCATAATCTAATCAGTGAGAGACATAGCTTCCTTTGATCTTCTACAACCTATCAAAATTTAATCAATGCACATATATATATGTGTGCGTGTGTGTGTGTGTGTGTGTAAGGACCTTCTTGAATTTCTATGTCTGGCTTGATTTGCAGTAGGTTCGATCCTTGGACCTGACACCACAATCTTTCTGCCTATGATATCACTGTCAATGGCATCCTTTGACATCAATGAAAATACAATTTCCAACACTAATAACCTTGTAGCTTTGAGAGGAAAGTTTGCAAGATATGGACAAAAACACCCACTATTACATTTGCCTCATTTTCCGACGTCGTTCTGACACTGATCCGAAAACCACCCATCTTCCTTCTGACAAATTCCATCCTCATCTTTTCATTGAATTAATTTCGTCGTACCATCGATGATCCTTAACTTATGTCGACGATCCGACGAAATGGGTTGCCACATGGAAGTTGTGGAGAGAATCTGTGAAACAAATGTTCATCGCATATAATCGTCACATTGATGACTATCATACAATGGTGGTATTAAGACACATTGATCTTCCACATGTCATTTTCCAAGAAACCATTTTACCAATGACGACAGTCATTACTGCAACATAGGTGCACTTAAGTACCATCATAAAGCCGATGAGAATGCCATCCAAATTATGAATTTATGGTCAGAGGACTACGTCGATGCCACAAAGCTTTACAAGACACAGTTCGTTGGTTATGAAATGATATGGCATGATGGAATCATCGAAGGAGAGACACAGGAACATTCCAATAATGTGACGGATTTGCGTCGTAAGTCCAACAACCGTACAATACAATTAAAAAAAAGGTCATTTTTTTTGGATATATGGAGCAGGTTGAGCCAGATGTAAATGATAGTGTTATGGATATATGATGATATAGAAAATTAGGATTACGATTTCTATTTTTGCATAAAACCCTAATTTAAGCATGTTAGGGCCTAAACAACTAAAAATGCACAGTCACTCTTAAGATATACATGTTTTTCTCTTAAACTTTAATTAGTTTATGCCCTTGTGCATAAATGCACACCAGGATTCATTAAAATGCACGCCTAGGTCTTAACACACCTGCAATTTGAGTGGTTCAAGTTTCTAAGGGTGTCTTAGATAATTTTACACATTTCTACTTATTTAGATTTTCATTTGCAAACATAAAAGCGACTGATGTGTAAAAGGTGCAAATTCTACCTTGTAAATTGAGAGATCAAAATAGTAGAAAGTGATGTAATGAAAATGCACACCCATGCTTCTATATAGCTCCAAATTTAGTTATCTAATTTTTGGGGTGAAGTTAATAACATTATGTTTTTTTTTAAACATGAACTGAACATAAACTCTGTATTAAATGGTTTCACATGAGGTAAAGTAGCTGTCAAAATTCACAAAAAGAGTCTTGAATGAAACATAGCACGACTATGTGAATTGTCTTA
>JZKD02S1770063.1:89582-106905 GCA_000966675.3 Picea glauca
TATCCATCTAGGATATTTTCCCTGACAAATTCACTTTCCTTCATCTCATTATTCCACAATTAAGCATGGGTTCTCTTACTCCAAAAAGTGTCTTCCTGTGAGGGCTTTCACCATAGGGGGACCACTTTGGAGTTCATCCATATTTACTTCTTATCAAACATGAAAAAACAATAATGAGTCATATTTACATCAAACACTATCGGGTCCATTACCCAAACCTTTGTGCTATGCGTCTTTCTTCAAGGGTTGACATCAATGACAACCAACCTTAATCAACATCTCATACTACAAAATTCATCTTCTTCACAATCTGTTCAAAAGGTGAACAAAAGGATACTGCAACCACTATAGCCTCGACCCAAGCACCTTCTATCCAACAAAAGAAGGTTGATAAGATTGCAGCAAAGTGTAAAGATTCATTTTGCACACAAGAATCTCATGTAGCCAGACTAGTTAAAAAGTTCCAACCCTTCTAGCCACATGTTCGTGACAACCTTCAACATGCTAAACAACACAACTTCCCCAACAAGGCAAGCAACTCATCTAGATGCAGATTCAATAAACAATTTTTCCTCTCCCCCGGGCACTCAACGCAATGGAGACCATTTCTTCCTAAGGAGAGAGGATTGATCCAAGTGGATATCGGTGGCCACCCACCTTTTCCAACTTGATCAAAACAGTTTTATGACAATTTTGGTAATTTACTATTTTTAGCATTTTTTCGGGTCTTGAACTTTCGTTGTCGTTTTGAGGCCCTAAACGACATTTTTTTGGGCATGGTCTGATTGAAAAATATCATCATGATATTTTTTGCTAACTATTGTATTCCTTGGATATATCTTTTTAACGATCTATCATGTGCCCCAAACATAGATCGCATGCCAAAGTTACGCCCCTGGGAAGTTGATACACCAAACTACCCAAAACGGGGTCCACAAAAATGTTGGCTTTTCATCTTCCAGGGTTAGGGATTTGGATTTTACTTATGTTAAAAAATGCCTTTGGAGCCTCATTGTAATGATCATCTTCTTGTGAATGCGAGTAGCCGTCACATCTCTTCTCAGAGATAAGATGTCACAATTCTAGCGAGTCTTTCATTCTGTATTTTTACAGTATTTGTACATTTCTTTCATTAATAGAAATCGCGTGTTACTGTATCTCTGTGTTTATGGTTGCATCTTTGATACGTTTCTGTTATATTATTGGATATTCATGATATCTCTATGCATTTCTTTATTATATCTCTACTCTCATTTTGTGCCAGATTGCCTGTGTGAGAGATCAAGGAATTAAAGAAATTTGAGAAGTTCATCTTGTAAAGACATGTTGTGAGAGGCTACCAAGGAAATATGTAATGAGGCCATGTTGAAGTGAGTGCACACTCAGTGATTCGATAACTGGATGTGTGGCATTCTGAAAACTCATTTTAAATTTTAGCCTACATAAGAATCTGATTGGTTTTTGAGAGATATTGTGATGCTCTTATTAAGTTTAAGTTTAATATTGGGACAATGAAGTTGATTCTATGGTTATGATTTTATCTGCAAACCCTAGTGACTACCTGCAATATTTGTACTGTAATTATTTCTTTTTTGAAAGAAGTGAAATGAAGTTATAGATTGTTGTTTTACAATTTTTAAAAAATATATACAAAGGCATGGTTATTTGACACATATTGGCATGGTTTCTTTGAGGTGTAGAGTCTCTCTGATTTTTCAACTATATTTTTTGTATCTGAAAATGAAAAATTAATCCCGACTTGAGCGTTATCTGATTGGAAAAATACTTGATGCGGGGTGAGTAAAGGTTGACAAGCGGTTGAGTTGTCTTTGTATTTGGACATTCTTCATCTCTCGATCGTGTAAAGGATGAAGACACATGGATTTGCCAAGAAAATCATTGTTCATCTCTCAAATTATGTAAAGTGTGGGTCGACCCCCCTGGTGCTGAGAGATATGGAAGAAACTAATTTGTACACAACATGGTATTTGTCAGGAGGAGTAAATATGTGCATCTACAAATACCAGCGGTTGGAACTTGCACTGTAAAATAATCCCAAGTGTTTCCCACTTAGATGATGTATGAAACTATAAACAAAATTCCTATATAGTGTAAGGTATTCATACAAGCTAAGAACCTGCAAAATACATTTTGCATCAATTGCTTTCCAAAGTAATTTCTCTTATTTCCCCAGTGAAGTCATATGTGGACAAATTGTTTTCTTATGATATTTATAGGTACGATTCCCTGCTAAAGCATTATGCATGTTGCCATATGATGATGAAATAAAGATATCACTCTACATAATGACATGATAATCCACAACAACCAAAATAGAATCTTTCCCTTCAAGTTGTTTCAATTTCTCTTCTGTTGCAAGAATATTCTTATTTTCCATTAAAGGAAACAATTGATTGAGAATGCTATGATGTCATTTTATGAGCAAGTGAAGAAAAGCGACCTCAATTTGATGTTTTTGTATTTTGGTTGTTTATACAAGAACAAATAAAAGCGATCTCTAGTGAAAAATGATGCAACAACTGAATTCAACATGAATAAGAAGCAACCTGGAAGTGTGTGAGGTATAGAAACATTTTGTTGTTCGCAACCTCAACCCTGAAGCATTTTGTTGTCTACAACCGAACTCAAGTGAATATTTATGATTCTTCTCATTCAAAGAAGAAACCCCAACCTATTTAAGGTTCTAGGTTGTTTTCCATTGAACGAAAATACCAGTTTGAATTCCACATAGAACTCAAAAAGTTAAATTATTCTTTTGTGTGCATGATTTTAATGTTACAAAAGAATAAGTTAAAACAAAACCATTGGGTGATAAGTGAGAACCATAATTTTTTTATATATTAAATGGTGTGCACAAACACAACTAAAAGTTCTAGATGGGAGCATGAGTTGGATCATTAGTGGAAGACAATGGTAAAAATTGGGTACTAGTGAAACTTTGAAAATGTTTTTTTAGACCTATGTTTTCTTTTGAAGAAATCACTCTCAAAGTGTAAGAGATAGGAGTTATAAGGATTTTATTATTGTCGTGAGTTATAAGGGATTATTTCACAAATTGTAACTTGGTGTTATAAGGAGTTGTTGAAAGTTATAAGGGGTTCACCATATTTAATAAATTTCATATTTTTCATTGCGCCCTAGACCTGCCTGAAATTGAATAAGGGGGTCTTTGGATTTTTCTCTCTGTGTGGATTATTTTATATTGTGGTCTTAAGGGGGTCTTATATTTTTCACTTCAAGAATATTTGAAGCACTTCAAAATGGAAAGAATTGACAAAATGTTTAATATGTTGCACACATTTATTAACAAGACTCCAGAATCTACAATTCCTATGCAAAAAGGAATGCTCACTAACGTTCTTACTTGTTTTCGCATACTGCACAAAAAGGTACATCTACTTAAAACACAATAAATTTTTTTGACTGAGCAGTTGACATCATTTAATGATGACACCAAGGAATAAGAACAAAAAATTAAGGAACAAGAAAAAAAACTTGTGCTTGTTGATTGTGAGTTGTAGTCTTTTTCTTTTGATGAAGTTAGTGTAGCCTTGAATGATGACACAGAAAACAAAGTAGACAAATTGAAGGTTCAACATGAGGATCGGGTTGAAAATATAGATAAATTTGTTAGACTGTGGGAAGCATTATAGTTTAAACAAAACATATATGGCTTAGGATATGAAAAGGATCATGATAACCTTTTTCATATTCCTAATTATTGTAAACCAAATTCTTTTGTAAGCGGTGGTTTTTTGGTTAATGTTGATAGGAAGGATGAACTTGATAAGAAACATGTACATGATGTTGATTCAGATTTTGATGATGGTACTCTTGTTGAGGATATTGATGATAATAAAGGTATTGAGGATTTGTTGGTTGATGATTGATCCAAGATCTTTTCATCATGACTTATAAAGAATTGTATTAAATGAGCATACATTAGAGTACAACATTAAAGAAGGGAAAAATTAAAAATGAAGAGACATAAGCATCATATCTGAACACAAAAACTTGATAATGGAGTTCGTCCCTGGTGGACTACGTCTTCGGGTCCTACTCTCAAATAGGTAGGCTCTTTCATTAACTCAACAAAAGAATTTGACAAATACATAAATATACCTCATTCTGAAATCAAGCCGCAAAAATAATGCTCATATCATAAAAAAGACATCACCACTAAATTCTTGGCATTGAATTAACCAAAAATGACTATCTCCATGCTTCGATCCAACTCTAGCCCTCCCAGGCCCAGGAAGAATTTTGTCTTGATTTTCGTGCCCTCTACAACCTGCAATGATGATAGTTTTGTCTCGAAATCCTTTCCCGCGGGTCTGTACGGTCCACGCTTCTCTCCCCCTGACTCTGGGTGGATTGTACCTTTTAAGTAATAACCACGGATGGATATACCAAGTGGTACTCGTGGCACATTCGTTATGGGTGGAGTTGCTAAAGCTTGGGCATTGCAGAGGTTCTAGGGTTGAATCCCACCAGACTCTATTTTGGTATGTTGGTTACTTAAATATATATATTAAAATATATGGTCCTAATAACTTTAGTGGAGTCTAGATGTCCTTTCCAAATTGTCGTTAAAATTGGCGTGGTCCGCTAGATTTGGCGTACCCACCATTTTAAAATTTGAAATTCGTTCACGGGTTAATATTGGGTGTTTCGTGGTGCCACGTGTTTCCCGCTGATTGGGCCACATTGAACCCATTGATAAGTCCACTTGTCTACTAATGTTTATTCCCTGTCATTCCGTACCTGACATGTGGTGCTTCCTAGGTGGTGCCACGTGGCACTTTTCTACTGGTCCACATGGACCCATGAAAATCCCAATGGCGGGTGAAATGTGGCAACCTATGGTGGTGCCACGAGGCATGCTGATGTTAGCATCCCATATGATGATGTCACCCTACCATGTCAGTTGTTGACGTCAACAAAATGGATAATGATGTGCCCCCCCTGTTGACTGGCCCTGTTTGATCGCAACTTTGACCGCAAATATCATTCAAACCGTAACTTCGTTTGGCGAGTCATTTGCACCGTTAGAAATATTGTGATGTGCTCTTCACGATCATGTTGATTTCACTGAGTTTTGGGAACTTTGATTTTTTTCCCTTTCTCTATCTGTTGGAGCCATTATGAGCATTCTGAGTTGCCTCTGTGAGTTTTAAGTTATTCTTAGCCTTCTATGGATCCTTTTTGGATCATGCCTTCCCACTGAGAGATTTTTGGACCACAAAAATATTTCATCAATCAACTGGTAAGTGAGGGAAGAGTCCCCTCACTTTGACCTTCTTGATTCACTTTTCCTTTCTTGGATGTGTGCCTTTTAAGCCTACTCAAAGATAATAAATATCACCCCTACGTGAATTCATCATCCTCCTATCTAGGATGATATCTTCCTGTAGCTCATCCAAGTACTCAGGTGCAAACTTAGCAACTGATGGTATTGAAACTTCATCATCTTGATCCATGATCATGGGAGGCTTAAAAAGTGTCAAGTTATCAATGTTCACAATTGAGTAAATCTTCATATAAGGTGGAAGATCTAGACAAAAAGCATTGGTACCTTTTTTCTCCAAGATAGTGAAGGGTGCATAACGAATGGGATTGAGTTTCTTGCCTTCACCCTTCAATCTCTCCTTGCTGATGTGAAGCCATACCTGGTCTCCAACCATACCTGGTCTCCAACCTGGAACTGATGATCAACCCTATGCTTGTCATGTTGAGCTTTATACTGTGCTTGAATTTTCTCCAATTGTTCCCTGACTTCCTGGTGTATCTGCTGAATCCTTTGGATGAACTTGCGGGCTTTGTCCTTTATTCGTTCTTCATTTACATTGACATCTCTCCCATACATAAAGTCCAAAGGAACCTTTGGTAGGTACCCAAAACATGTCTCAAAAGGTGAACTCTTAGTGGATGAATGTAAAAATCAATTGTATGCATGTTGTACATAGGGTATATGTTCATCCCATAACTTGGGACGCTTGTTGCAGTAGCCTCAAATAAAAAGTACCATTGTTCGGTTTACCACCTATGTCTGTCTATCGGTTTGTGGATGGAAAGAAATGCTCCTCTTCAATTTGGTGTCCATCATTCTCCACAAGCTAGTCCAAAAGTCCCCAAGGAATCGAGTATCTCGATCTAAGACGATAGATGTGGGTAATCCAAAGTGAACCCAAACATGCTGAAATAAGAGATTAATAGTCTACTCAACATTGATCTTCTTTTTACATGGCATCAAGATACACATCTTGTTGAACCTATCAACTACAACATGCAAATAATCATGACCCCCTTTGGTTATTGGTACACCCCCTACAAAATCCATGGATATACTTTCCCATGGATGGGATGGAACATGAAGTGGTGAGTATAGCCTGAGTCTTCTATTAGTGGGCTTACAAGTAAAACACATCACACATCCCTTTAAATATTTAGTTACAATTTCTTTCATTTGAGGCCTGTAACAAAACCTCTGCAAATGAGCCATAGTCTTTCCTACCCCAAAATTCTCAGACACAAGAGAAGTATGAGCTTCTCGTATTACATGGACTCGTTGACTTGTAGGAATACATAGCTTTCCAAGATGGTAGAGTAACTTTCCCTGCAGACAATAGTTCTCTACTTGTGCACCAAGGGTTAGGTTCACATATACTTCTTTAAAATCTTCATTGATGGCATATTGTTCTATATAGCTATCATGAGATAAAGAAGCATTCTTCAAAATAATAGAAGCAACAATAGAAGGTCTAGAAAGCATATTAACTACCTTGTTACTTGTACCCTTTTTGTACTTGATTACCAAGTGAAATTGTTGTAGAAAACCCATCCACCTGTAGTGTTGAGATTGTTGCAATTTGGTATGTGCTTGAAGATACCGTAAGGGTTGGTGATCTGTATGTATGATTGTTTCCTTCCCTAACAAATAATGCTTCCATTTCTTTACACTTTGGACTAATGCATACAACTCTTTATCATATGTAGGATAGTTAACAACATCTTGGTTAAAATTTTCAGAGTGGTAACATATAGGCTTACGATATTGCATCAATACTGCACCCATGACGTATCCGCTGGCATCTGTCTCGATGTCAAAAGGTTGTTGAAGATTCGATAGTGCTAATACTGGTGCAGTACTGATATTCCCATTCAAAGTGTCGAAAGAGTTTTGTTGCTTTCCTTCCCACTGAAAAGTGTTCTTCACATTAGTTAAGGCATACAGAGGAGCTACTATGAAGGAGAAGTTGTGAATGAATCTCCTCCAATACTGGACTGCACCTAAGAAGCTTAGAACTTCGGTTACACTTTTTGGCTTATGCCAATTTACATTTACATCAATTTTGGAAGGGTCAATTTTCAATTGTCCTCCTCCTACAATATGACCTAAGTACACAAGTGTAGTCTTGACAAATTCACATTCAAACAATTTTACATAAAACTTTTCCCTTTGCAAAGTATCCAATACTTGCTTTACATGCCTCACATGCTCATCCCAAGTCCCACTAAAAAAAATAATGTCATATAAATATACAATCACAAAGTCATCTATGAAAGGCCTGAATACATCATTCATCACACACATGAAAGTTGTCGGAGCATTACAAAGCCCAAACAACATAACCAACCACTCAAACAATCCCTTTTTGGTTTTAAAGGAAGTTTTCCATGCATCATGTTCTGCGACTTTGATTTGATGATATCCACTGTGCAAATCCAACTTAGTGAAATAAACAAAATTCTTGAATTGATCATGTAAATCATCCATGCGAGGAAGAGGGTATAGATTTTTCACCGTGATTTTATTTAAGGCTCGGTAATCGACACACATTCACCGTGTGCCATCTTTCTTTGGCACCATCATGATAAGAGAACCACAAGGATATGAACTAGTGATGACCCCTTGATCCAATAAGCCTTTTACCTTCTTATTGATCTCTATCATCTCCACAACTGACATCCTGTGCATGCCCATATTAGGAAGAGGAGAATCTTGCTGAAGATGTATCTCATGTTGGATTTCCCTCTTAGGAGGTAATCCATCTGGTTCCTGAAAAATATCATCATACTTAAAAACAATATCAATTAATTCATTTTTATGAGATGGATCACACCCTTGGAAAGCGTCGGATGTCCTGACATTTTTCTCTCTCATGACCATGAGTACATATCTTTTATTAATGTTTATGAGTCTTTTCATTTGCCCTACACTAACAACTGTTGTATTTACCCTCATGCTATGAGCTCTGACAATATATTCCACTCCCCCTTTTGTAAGGTGGTATTTATTCTCATGACGAAAGAAGACTACTTTTCTATCATAAAGATAAGGACTTCCCAACACTATGCCACATATATCAAGTGGTACAACATCCAAATCCACTTCATCAATCAATTTTGAAGCAATAGAAAATCTGATCCTACATTTTTTGGTGACATCAAGTTTTTCTTTGTCACATACCCAACCAAGAGGATAAGGTTTCAGATGTGGTTTTGTTTCAAGACCCATTTTATTGATAAGTGCTTCAGATATTAAGTTTACTTTGGAACCCAGATCAAATAATGTATCTATCTTAGTATGTTTAGATACAACTCTTATATGAAATAACTCATTCCTCTTTCATTGATCAACATGAGATTCATCATTGGAACTTGAACTATCATGAAGAGAATATTTACCTTGTACTCCAACCGCTGTGATCTTTCCTTCATCTCCTAAATCGGAACCAAGATCTTGTTGCACTATAGCAACAATCTTTTTCTTCCCCTTTCCACCGAATTGTTTCAGTTTCTTTTCCGGATGCAATTTCCAATAGTATTCTTCATCATGACCGCTCTTCTTGAAATGAGTGCAAGATTGTTTTCCTCCTTCTCTCGTAACTATAGCGGTCTTCTTGTCCTTCCCTTTAAACTTCCTAAAAGTCTTTTGTGGGAAATTGGAAGGTTTCTTGGTGGGATCTTCTTGAACATATTTCCCCCTGTTCTCAAGGTGAGTGGCTTGCACACAAACTTCGTCAAGACTAGTGGGGTTAAACAAGAGAAAAGTATGTCGAATATAACTGTGAAGTGTGCCAATATACTTCATTAAAGTCTCATAAGAATCTAAAAGAATGTTCAATGCAAGAGAATTCTTCCTAAATTCTTCTGTGAAACTTTGTACATTTTGTCCTTTACTTTGCCTTAAAGTTTTCCATTCCATCATTGCTTTATGTAAATACCCTAATGGATAAAATTGATTCCTTATTGATGATTTAAATTATGACCATGAGGAAAGAAGATTACCACACTTACTTCTGTCCTGAAGCTTGCTCTCCCACTATACGAGAGTGGTGCCTTCCAACCGAAGAGAAGCTATTTGCACTTTAACTTCCTCTTCATCAATATGTTGGACATGACAATACACTTCAACCTGTCGGATCTAATTATCTAGCTTTTCAGGATTAGGATATCCATTAAACATAGGTAAATAAAATTTTACATCAAGATTTAATAATGGTTTCTTAAAAGAGGCATTATGGATAGAATGACGAGAATGATAAGAATGCTCAGAGGAAGAAGAAATAGAACTCGAAGGTGAAGATAGAGGCTCGAGAGGATCTCCTCCAGCCCCTTGGTTTACCAAAGCATCATCATCTGCATGTGCTTCCTTTTTATTCCCTTTCTTCTTCATCCTCTTCTCGTAATCTCCATACATTCACTCGACCATTTCTGACATGCACTAAAAGACCATGTGAAATTTTTTCTCCTGTTCATCACGCTTGTCCTCTTCTACTATTTTCTTCCTTCTGGATACACGACCAATTTCAGGATTGAAAGCTTAAGAGTTCCTTCACCATGATTATTCTTGTCCCTAGTAAGCATTCACACTCAACAATTCAAGTCAAAGATGACTGCTCTGATACCAACATGATCCGTGATCTTTTCATCGTGACTTATAAAGAATTGTATTAAATGAGCATAAATTAGAGTGCACCATTAAAGAAGGGAAAATTAAAAATGAAGAGACATCAACATTAGATATGAACAAAAAAACTTGATAAAGGAGTTAGTCTCTGGTGGATTACGTCTCCAGGTCCTTCTCTCAAATGGGTAGGTTCTTTCATTAACTCAACAAAAGAATTTGGAAAATACTTAAATATAACTCATTTTGAAATCAAGCTGCATAAATAATGCTCAGATCATAAAAAAAACATCACCATTGAATTCATGGCATCGAATTACCCAAAAATGACTGTCTCCACACTCTGATCTGACTCTGGCACTCCCAAGGCCAAGAAGAATTCCGACTCAGTTTCTATGCCCTTTGCAACCTACAATGATGACAGTTTTGTCTCAAAATCCATTCCCACAGGTCCATACGGTCCGCACCTCTCTCCCCTCATATTTGGGTGGATTGTACCTTTTAATTAATAAACACATGCAGATATACCAAGTGGTACTTGTGGCACATTGGCTATGGGTGGAGTTGTTAAAGCTTGGGCATCGCTGAGGTTCCGGGGTCGAATGCCGCCAGACTCCATTTTGGTACGTTGGTTGTTTATGCATATATATATATTACAATATATGGTCCCGCTAAATTTAGCGGCGTCTAGATGTCCTTTACAACTTGCTGTTAAAATTGGCGTGGTCCGCTAGATTTGGTGGACCTGTCATTTTAAAATTTGAAATTCATTCACAGGTTAATAATGGGCATTTCAGGGATGCCACATGTCACCCGCTAATTGGGCCACATGGTGCTCCCTGATAATTCCACCTGTATGCTGATGTTTCTTCCCTATCATTTTGTACCTGACATGTGGCACTTCTTGGGTGGTGCCACATGGCATCGCTTGGGGGTGCCACATGGCATTTTTGTACTGGTCCACATGGACCCCTGAAAATCCCATTGGTGGGTGACACATGGCAGCCTTTGGTGCTTCCATGTGGCATGTTGAAGTTAGTAGCTTGTATGATGATGTCACCTTTCCATGTCATCTATTGAAATCATGCCGACATCAACAATACAAATGATGATGTGGCCCCCTGTTGACTGGCCCTGTTTGACCGCAACTTTGACTGGGAATATCTTTCAAACTGTAACTCTGTTTGACGAGCTGTTTGCGTAGTTAGAAATATTGCGATGTGCTCTTCATGATCATGTTGATTTCACTGAGTTTTGGGAGATTTGAATATTTTCCCTTTCTCTATCTGCTGGAGCCATTCTGAGCATTCTGAGTTGCCTCTGTGAGTTCTGATTTATTCTTAGCCTTCTCTAGATAATTTTTGGATCAATGATGCTTAGTTGAACAAAGAACTTGTACTGTGTTGACATTCTCACCAAGTTAGCCATGTCGAGTTAAGTTGTTTTGATATCCACCCATGTGTTTTTTGTGGGAAGAAAAATCATGTCTCAGAAAGGTGTTGGAAGGACTAAAGATTAAGAGGAAACAAGAAAATTTTGAAGGGTTAGGGAATTTTCATTGGAGTTTGGAAGCTAAGTTATTGGAACAATCTTATCAACAAGTTTATACATAGGTACAACCATACTTTATTGGATATATTTCTATAGTTGATGGACACTAATTTTTTTCGGTATTGTATGATCCAGGGCATGATTGGGGCCCACTTGATGTAGTCTTTTGAGTTGAATATCGAGTCTCCTTACTCCTCTTGAAGGCAGTTTGATTACAATTTTCCACTTTCAGGGGGGTATATCTCATTATCTAAAATTCTCACTTTTCAGTCGACAGGGGGGAAATATTGATATGTCATACTTCAAGTTTCGAAGTCTAAATTACAGGATTTCATTTTATGATGATTTATTATGGATTCAAGATTTAGGATTGTAGATGATTTTATGATTTCAGAATGATGGATAATTGAGGATTTTTTAGGACAT
Source organism: Picea glauca (assembly GCA_000966675.3). Taxonomy (NCBI): domain Eukaryota; kingdom Viridiplantae; phylum Streptophyta; class Pinopsida; order Pinales; family Pinaceae; genus Picea; species Picea glauca. Next base: position 101,491 of record JZKD02S1770063.1, read on the forward strand.
GATGTTTGTTTCCTGATTGGATGATGGATTTGGATTGGTTAGTTTGACCTTTAGAGTATTTTCATAATGTTTGTTTCTTGATTGGATGATGGATTTGGATTGGTTAGTTTGACCTTTAGAGGATTTTTCACTGAGACAATTCAACACTTGGAAATTTGGATTTTGATAATTTTTGGATGGATGGATGACTTGGCACATTTTTTGGCATTTGATGCATTGTCTGACATGTTTGATGGACATTTTGGTTCCAGATTTGGAGCAGTACCAACATTTTACCTAGTTTATTACTCAGAGGTTTTTTGGCTACAGAATTTTTCATATACAGGTTTTGGATGATGTTCGACACCTTTTTCTGTAAGCAGGATTTTTGACAATTTTTTATGTGTTGATATGTGAGAGTTTCATAGTCTTCAGACTTCTCAGGGATGGTATTTTGACCTTGCAGAGGATATATGATTATTCTTCTCTTTTCTTTTGGTACATTGGATTGCTATGGTTTTTCAAGATATGGGATGTGTTAGAATTGCATCTAATTCACTTCTCATCAGGATTTCCTCTCATTGGTTTGGGTTCACTTCAATTACCACTCAAAGGATATCTAGCTCATTTGATGCACATTTAGTTTTCCATATTTAGTTTTCAACATCCACGTATGGTGGGTTTTTTCAAGTGGATCTTCATCAACACTCACGAGGTTTCATACCATGAGTTACAAATTGAAGAATTGGATACGCTACCATCATTTTCACTGGTGTTTGTTGCTAGTTGGTACATTTGTACATAATAATGATTAACAGGGGGATTGTTAGCATTATTGATCCTAATCATAGTCCTAATACCACCTTGTTAACTTGAGTTGCTTATATGGACCGTTAACAATGGTTATTGATCATTGTACTATATGTATGTATTTTATGAATACATTAATGTGAAAATTAGTGGCTTCTTATTCTTATTTCCATCTCCTTGTTTCTTGATCTTCTTGATATTTCTTGGTTTTATTCATTATGTTTTTTCCCTAATTTCAATCAATTGAACCACTTATCCTTGTGGTGTTTCAACTACATTATTATAAACATGTAAAAAATGCATCGTCAATAAAACTCCACAATTTGAATCACTCAATTTGGAGGTCATATGAGTCATGGGCGTGCATTTTACAGAAAGACAATTTTACCCTCCATTTTATAAAAAGTATTCAATCTTGGCTCAAGGTAGAAGTCCTATTTCATTTGAAACTACACTTAGGGTGATAAAGGTCTATTTATAATGTCATTATATTCACCCAAAATCTCTTATAACTAAATTTCTAGCTATATAGAAGCATGGGCATGCATTTCCATTAAGTCACTTTCTACTATTTTGGTCTTTCAATTAACGAGGCAGATTTTTCCTCTTTTATAGAGAAGCCACATTTATGTTTGAAAATGAGAATAAAAATATGTACACATGTGAAAATTATCTAATGCACCATCAACAACTTGAATCACTCAAATTGGAGGGTTTTTAAGATCTTGGTGTGCATTATTTTGAAGCTTGGCATGCATTTTACACAAGGGCATAAATTAGAGTTTAAAAGAAAAATATGCATTTCCTATGTGTGATTGTGTATTTTTAGATGTGGAGACTATAACATGATTGAATTGCAGTTTTATGCAACAAAAATAAACCTAATTGTTCCTTCCATTATTTGTCAAATGGTTGGCATGAAATACCAGTAATGGAAACAATGAGGATTGGATGGGTGGGAAATTGTAAATACCCATCCTACAATAAGGTATAAATTATTTCATGCCTTAGGCTTGAATTTTAGAGGAAAAAATGGGCATTTTCAGACAAAAAACCTTTTGTTGTGCATAAAGGGTAAAAACTGCCTTGTAAAACAAAGAGATCGAAATGTTAAAACCGGTCTTGTTGAAATGCAGGCCCAATGGTGAAATTGATATGACTATATCAGGGATATATAGGCTTATGAAACATCCAATCCTTCAAATAAATTATGTACACCCCATGGTGAAAAATGCACTCCCTCAAAAGGAAAAATGCATAAAATGCACGAAAATAGAGCAAATGACAAATGCACGCCCTAGGAAGAAAAATGCATGCCTTGTGTTGGTAATTGTATGTTGACCTTATGAAATTACATGAAAATGGGGTATTGATGAAAATGCACACTCTGGAAGGGAAAAATGTGTAAGTTTTAAACCTGTGAAGTAAAGCAATGCATATAGTTTCTTAAGAAAAACATAAACTAATCAATGGCTCATACACATAGTACACAGAGATTTATACCGGAAACCCTTAATTGGGAGAAAACCTTTCAAATCTTAATTGTATTAATTTCACCATTCACCATACAATATATATACAATGTTTTTAGGTATTTCGTAGATACCAAAACCCTAACCCCTTAATCCGGGATTAATTTAGAAAACCTCTAAAAATAGCAAAATACGCTAAAAATAACAAATACCGGCCAAAAATAAATTTCAGGGCGTTTCCCCGAACGCTACGCCTAACTAGGGGAGGGGGGGGCATACCTATCCCCCCCCTAGGAAGCACTTGACACACACGACATGAACAACACTACTAGGGAGGGATCGTTAGACATAGTTTTCGAATCTTACATGCCCACACACACACACACACATGCAAAGAATATAACACATACCCAACAAAATGAAAGTTGAAATTGCACATTGAGGGAATGGGATTGCATGTTTACATAGTAAGGAGGAATATGCACATCTTGTTAATGACAAATGCAATCCCAAACTATAAAAATGCATGCCCTTGACATGTTCTGCATCGCTATGATGTCCTAAACCCTAAATGGTTCTTCCTTATCCCATTTTAATGGTTTGCATAGGAAGATGGATTAAAATGGATGTGGATGAATATACCTCCGTTGAATACTGCAAGTAATCTAGAGGTGGATGTATTGAAAAATAATTTGAAGGATAAAGATGGACTTATTGAAATATGCAAATATGAATTTTAAAGTACAATGAAACAACTACATCATAAGAATAATTTAGAGATTGAAGAATATAAGAACAAACTGGACAGTTTGAAGAAAGAAAATTTTAACCTAGATAATAAGTGGAATTGGAAAAAGATGGCACTTGTTAAAGTAAATGGGAAGATTAGAGAACTTAAAAAGAAAATATAAATGCTTACTAAATAAGGTGGAAACGGTAAGGATGAAGGTAAAAGTAGGGGTATGGATAAGGGAAAAGGTATAAGTAAGGGTAGTGCAACAAAAGAGAAGAGTACAAAAATTGAAAAGGAAATAGAAATTCAAAGCAAAGAAGGTGACAAACATTAGGATAAAGGTCAAATTCAGGGTATGGGTAAGGGTAAATATATAAGCCAGGGGAGTCCAGCAAAATAAATGCCTTCAAAACACTTGGAAAAGTCGAGAGAAGGAAAAGATAAGATGTATAAGGAAGCAAAAGTATTAAGTAGTGCTATAGTTGATCTCTATGCCTCATCAGAACTGGTGGAATGATAGAAGATGGAAAGAACTGAGAGAGATGAAAATATTAAAGAGCTCAATAATGAACTCTTGCAGAACTGAAGGCACAAAATTCAGGATGTGACTGATCCAAATTTTATGGGGTATATGGCCTAAATTTGGATCTATTATTACAACAATAGAGACTCATTTAATGAGCTCTTTCCATTATTGTATTAGGTTTTATTTTCCACTACTAAGTTAGGTGGGTAGTTAGATTTATTATACTAATAATAGAGACTCATTTAATAAGCTCTTTTTTACTTTGTCCAATGGGCCATTTTGTAATGCTATATAAAGTCCTAGCAAGCCTTCTCATAATATCAAGTTACTCATTTTGGCTTCTCTAATATTTTCTATTGTTCATTGTGAGATTAATCAGCTCTGAGTGATTTAATAGTAATTATCTTTAGTGGTATCAGAGTAGGTATGCTCTTCATCGAGAAAAGGTTTTGAAGCATCCTACAGGTTCAAACATTTGCAACAATCACCAACCTCCTTTTGGTACTATCATAATACATTTGTCGGGCCATACACTATAAGCACCACAATTGGACCACATGCACTATATGGTTGTTTTTTCCCTTGGATCTTCATTCACCATTACAAGGAGAACCATACATGGATTCAGTACATCCATACATGGATCCACTACATCCATTGGTATGCAACATTTTCAAAAACATTGTAGGGTGTTCATGCTTCCCACATAAAAAAGGCCTAACAAGCCTTCTCATAATATCAAGTTACTAATTTTGGCATCTCTCATATTTTCTATTTTTCATTGTGAGATTAATTAGCTCTGAGTGATTGATTAGTAATTAGTTTTAGAGGTGAGGATCCTATTTGAGTCTCACCTATCAAGTACTTCATTTACATGTTTTTTTCCCATGATTCTTTTCATGCAATATTGGCATGTCTAAACTCCTCCTCTCTTGGCATTCAAGCCATCCATATCTCAGCCCCTAAAACTAATTACTAGTAAATCACTCAAAGCCAATTAATCTAACAATGAACAATAGAAAATATGAGAAAATCCAAAATGAGTAACTTGATATTATGAGAAGGCTTGCTAGGCCTTTATATAACATTACAAAATGGTCCATTGGACAAAGTTAAAAAGAGCTCATTAAATGAGTCTATATTATTAGTATAATAAATCTAACTACCCACCTAAATAAGTAGTGGAAAATAAAACCCGATACAATAATGGAAATATCTCATTAAATGAGTCTCTATTATTATAATAATAGATCTAACTACCCAACTAAGTAAGTAGTGGAAATAAAACCCAATACAATAATGGAGATTTGGGACTCTCTTTGACCCATATGGGCAACCTGTTAGAACAATTAATTAATGAGGAGGTGGAAATATCCTTGATACACATGGACAATCTATTAGTTTTATAGATTTATTAATTTTGCATCCAAATTTAGACCATATACCCCATAAAATTCGTATCAATCTCAGGACAAAACAACATATATACATCCTTCCTTTTTCCTTAACAGAGCATGGATTTTCCTCAATGCGCCCTTTTCATGAATTTTCATAAGGATAGTGTGCATAATGTGCATAATTCATCTAATGAAATGAATTATCCCTAACATTATTCTTTCAATACATTATCATGCAAATCCTAACACAAGGCTTGCATTTTTTACTCAAGGGCGTTCATTTTACAACATGCCCTGTTTTCAAGCAGAAAACACATAATTTCCATTTTTTACCATGCATTTTCTTCTTAAGGAATACTTATCTCGTATTAAGGAATGAGTTACTCACTATCCTATATATAAATCATATCATCATACACAATTCACCATTGTATCTTTTCTACAACTTGTGTACAACCATGTAGCTTGTAATATTTCATATACTATTGATATACTCAT
>JZKD02S1770074.1:0-19923 GCA_000966675.3 Picea glauca
TTTTGTTTGACTCAAAACAATGTGAGATAAGGAAAGAAGGATCAATAAAGTTGGTCGGTACATATAGAAGGACTCCAAACAACATATGTATTGAATGAAATTGAGAAGGAGAGATGTTTCTTAGGAAAGGAAAATGAAATTAGGCTTTGGAACAGAAGAATGGATCACATAAACTTTGATAACCTTGTCAAGATCAACATGAAGGAAGCAGTGAAATAAATTTATGAGATATCGAATCTGAAAAACACTCTATGTGAGCATTGTCTACAAGGAAAACAAACTAGGACCAAGTTCAAATAAAAATAGTACTCCACAAAAAAGCCATTGGATATTGTATACATTTACCTATGTGGACCTACAAGAATAAAGGGATAAAATGACAAGCAATACTTCATGCTACTGGTTGATGACTACACAAGAATGACTGTAGTTTTATTTCTCAAGAAGAAGTCAGAAGCATGTGAACACTTCGAGATATACAAAGAGATGGTTGAAACTGATATGGAATTAAAAATCAAGTGTTTTATATTATAAAATGGAGGAGAATTCATATCGAATGAATTCATTAACTTCTACGACGAACATGCACTAAAACGACAATGCTAAACAAGCAGGATACCTCAACAAAATGGAGTTGTCGAAAGGAAGAATAAAACAATACATGAAATGGAAAGAACCATGTTGAAAGATTCCAAGTTGAGTGACGTATTTTGGGAACAAGCAATACATACAATAGTCCACATATAAAAAAAGGAATGCTCAAAAGTAACAATGATGATTCTCCCTACGAATTATGGAAAGGAAGAACGAAAAATGTGAAGCATTTCAAAGTTTTTTGAAGAAAATGTTATATCAAAAGAGAAGATGGAAGGCTTGAAAAATTTGAATCCCGAGTAGGTAAAGGAATACTAATTGGGTATTCAAGAAAATCAAGAGAATATAAATGATTCAATCCAAGACTCAACAGAATTGTGGAAAGCATCAATGTAATGATTGATGAGACTGATGTATGGAAGGGAAAAGAAGGAAGCAAAAATTTATAAGTTTAGGATGATGAGGAAGATCCGAAAGAAGAAGTTGAATTATAAGAATAAGTAGATTAAGAAGAGCATCTAGAAGTAGAACAAGAACATGATGAGCAACAAAAACTGCCTAAGACACCTAGTCGACGAGTTTAGAAAAATCATCCACCAGAACAAATTATTGGGAATAATTATGCAGGAGTTGAAACTAGAAGAATAATACTTTCAACAAAACAACAACACTTGGCATTGTTATCTACAGTTGAACCAAGAAATTTTGAAGATGCCAACAAAGATGATCAATGGATTAAGGATATGGATGAATAATTAAATCAGATATAGAAGAATGACACATGGGAACTAGTTACAATACCAGAGAACAAGAATGTGATTGGTATAAAGTGGGTTTTTCAAAACAAACTGAATGGGGATGGACATGTAACTAGAAACAAAGAAACGCTAGTTTGCAAGGGATACACTCAGATCGAAGGTATAGATTTTGAAGATGCCTTTGCACCAATTTCTAGGATGGAACCAATTAATTGATATTAGCTTATGCATGTTCCAAAAGATTCAAGGTATATCTAATGAATGTTAATTCAACATTTATTAATGGAGAATTAGACAAAGAATTGTACATTGAACACCAAGAAGGATTTCTACTATCATAAGGGGAATATTATGTTTGCAGGATGAAGAAAGCATTGTATGGACTTAAGCAGGCCCCTAGAGCATGGTATTAAAGATTGAACATGTATCTACAGTAGAAACGATTTAGGAAGGGAAATGCATACAAAAGTATCTACATAAAATTGGATTGAGACAATATATTAATAATTGAGGTTTATGTAGATGAAATCATCTTCGAAAGTGATGATGACATGACGAGTCATAAGTTTTCCAGAGATATGTAGAATGAGTTCAGATGTAATGTAGGAATTTGGACATCTTGCAAGGTTTCAAGCAACACCAAAGGAATCACATGTTATGATAGTAAAAAGGATAATCAAATATCTCAAAGGAATAGAAGAGTTTGAACTATGGTATCCAAAAGGGAATGATCTATCTCTAGTTTCCTACACAGATGCAGATTGTGAAGGTTGTATTGATGATAGAATAAGTACAAGTGGATAAAATTTCTACTTGGGTGAGTGTCTGGTATCATGGTTGAGAAAGAAACAATCATTAATATATTTGTCCATAGCAGAGGAAAAATATATTGCATTGACAAGATGTTGCACTCGGGTTCTCTAAATGAAGCATACCTTGTAGGATATACAAGTGAAGTACACTGAGTCCATTTCAATACTCCGTGACAAAACCAACGCTATTAGTGTCTCCAAGAACCCAATAATTCATTCCAAGATGAAACACATTCTGATTAAGTATCACTTTCTATGGGAACAAGCTACAAAGAAGGAAATCAAGCTAGAGTTTGTTGGAACAAAAGAACAGATTGCATATATCTTCACCAAACTGCCTGGAAGGGAAAATTTTGAGTATCTACGACAAAAAATTGGAGTATTTTCTGCCCCATAATGATTCACACAGCTTCAAGTGTAGTAAGATAGGGGGAGAGAAGCAGAAGACATGAAGAGTCTAAGTGAATACAATTTTGAATGTTTTTCATATGCATCATATACTTACATGAGGAAGCACCATGAAGAGAAACCATAGGCTTGCAGATAGGTGGAGAATCCCCTAGGAGGATTACCCTTTTCCTTTTATGTCAAAGGGGGAGGGATAGAGAAATTCATGGAAATAGAGAAAGAGAAGAATTATATATGATAGGGACATTCAGAAAGGGGGAGAGATGGTCATAGGGGGAGCATGTGCATGAACACGAGTATTTCCATTCCTAAGTGTTTCCATCCATGTCAAAGTGAAATTTGTTGAAATATTGGTTGTCATTGATGTCAACCCTTGAAGAATCCCTGACGGTGTGGTTTTGGTGCCAAAATTTGATTGAGGAATATGGTCAAGAAGTATGGTGTAAATGTAGGTAAATCACCCATGAATGGATAACCCTCGTTGCTCCATTTCTAGTGATAGGTGGTATACCACGTAGTTCCTCTTGGTTGAGGTGTTATGGCCTTGTGAAGTTATAAGCCCCAAAGATTGGTCAAGAAGCCCCTAGTTGGTTACACGTGTTTCATGAAAGGGTAAAGTAGTTGTAACAAGAAAGTATTGAAACCCATAAGTTTAATGAGAGAGGTTACTTAGAAATAGTATAAATACACCCCAAGGAGTCATTCACAAGTACATTCACTCACTCATTCTATTCAAAATATTCTAGTGAACTAGTGATCTATTTGGCAAGTCAACAATGGAGAAATATGAGGTAGCAACAAGAGAGGATTGTGGGAGTTTCGAGGTTGCAGAGGAGAGAGAAGTTCGCTGAGGAAACCCTAGTTTGATTGGCTCCCGCGGGTCAGACCACTAGTGTATCACGAGGCACCCTTGCGGGTTGCAATATACCTATCATGCGAGGCCTCGTGAGACATGATGTGTTAGTCTCACGAGGATAAGACGAGTTTGGGTGAAATGCTAGTACCAAGACCCTGAAGACATAATATAACTTATAGGTTATCATTTCAGTGTTTAAGGTTAGCTGCATAGGTACTGGTATGTATGTGTAATTTTTGTGAAGGTTATGTTTTATTATGATGTGGTGTATGCTTGAGGCATACTTGGCATATTGATGGGGGTTTGTCACATGATTGAGACACATTCTTGAATAAGGTATTATGGTATATCTGGTTCAACATATGGCATGTTTTTTATGGTTCAGATCTTTGAGATGATTGTTCATAGTTGAGGTATACACTTTATGTATGGTGGCATATGCATGAGGGGCATGCATTGGTTCTTCATTGATGATATGGTACATGTCTATACTTGATTGATGTTATGGTATATGGTACATGTTGTATTCATGTGGTACATTATTGGCTACTTATCATTGATGTTGTAGTTAGTATATAATATTGTATATGGCTGATGCATATATGTTGGTACACATTTGATAGATGATATGGTTTAGGTTTTGACATAACACAAGTTGACGGTGTAGGTTACAGGTTGTTGGATACAATGACAGGTTGACAGGTTACACGTTTATGGGACAGTTCCAGTGGCAGTGATTGTGGTAGTGACAGTTGGTCTACACTTATATTCCAGGGTGGTAGGACAGGGAAAGGAAAGGGGGTTGTATCCTCCTTCTGATTAGTTTCATAGAACTCAGGGAGTTGGAGTTTCCTTCAGGTTGGAGCTTGAGAATGAGGGGGTTGTAGCCAGAGAATTCAGGGAGTTGTAGCTTCCTTCAGGCTGGAGCCTAAGAATAGGGGGTCCCAGCCTCCTTCCAATTGTAGCTAGAGAATTGGGAACTTGGTTCTTCCAATCAATGTATTCTTTTGATATATAAGAAAATCATTCCTTGGTTTTCTCCCATTTGGCCTTCCTCGTAAATTTTGGTGTATTATGTTTCTATGAATGTCTTTTATGCTTTTATGATTTATATTTCTCATGACATATTGATGATATATTGTTGATGATGTTAATGATTACATATTTTGGTTAAAAGTGATAATAAAGTTCTCATACCGATTCACCCCCTGCCCCCCTCAGTATTCCAACAACATATGATCAACTTTCTTTTATCAAGGAAATTCAAAAGTGTAGAGGCCACAAAGAGCACAACATCAGATTGCTTGAAAAAAACATATACAATAAATAAAAGTGGATCTAAGTTTTTGGGAAAGTTTAAGCAAAGACAGTCAAATAAATATTGAAGATTGATGGATGCAATGTTTGAAAATCTAAGATTTTATTGAATATATTACAATGAAGTGTCGACTACCTTCGTTTGGTCCTTTAGAAGAATTTTATTCAATATAGAAAGTAATGAAAAAAAATGAAGATTCTATTGATCAACTTAGAGAGGAAGATCAAACAGTTAAAAGTATATAAAAAGAGCATTTGTAAAATTTTCTTGTTGAAGAAACAAAGAAACTCGCCCTTTTAGAATTTTCTTTTCCTAAGATTGAAAACATTCTAAGAGATTAGAAAGAGAAGTATAAACTTTAGGGGCCCGTTAAAANTTTTGTTTGACTCAAAACAATGTGAGATAAGGAAAGAAGGATCAATAAAGTTGGTCGGTACATATAGAAGGACTCCAAACAACATATGTATTGAATGAAATTGAGAAGGAGAGATGTTTCTTAGGAAAGGAAAATGAAATTAGGCTTTGGAACAGAAGAATGGATCACATAAACTTTGATAACCTTGTCAAGATCAACATGAAGGAAGCAGTGAAATAAATTTATGAGATATCGAATCTGAAAAACACTCTATGTGAGCATTGTCTACAAGGAAAACAAACTAGGACCAAGTTCAAATAAAAATAGTACTCCACAAAAAAGCCATTGGATATTGTATACATTTACCTATGTGGACCTACAAGAATAAAGGGATAAAATGACAAGCAATACTTCATGCTACTGGTTGATGACTACACAAGAATGACTGTAGTTTTATTTCTCAAGAAGAAGTCAGAAGCATGTGAACACTTCGAGATATACAAAGAGATGGTTGAAACTGATATGGAATTAAAAATCAAGTGTTTTATATTATAAAATGGAGGAGAATTCATATCGAATGAATTCATTAACTTCTACGACGAACATGCACTAAAACGACAATGCTAAACAAGCAGGATACCTCAACAAAATGGAGTTGTCGAAAGGAAGAATAAAACAATACATGAAATGGAAAGAACCATGTTGAAAGATTCCAAGTTGAGTGACGTATTTTGGGAACAAGCAATACATACAATAGTCCACATATAAAAAAAGGAATGCTCAAAAGTAACAATGATGATTCTCCCTACGAATTATGGAAAGGAAGAACGAAAAATGTGAAGCATTTCAAAGTTTTTTGAAGAAAATGTTATATCAAAAGAGAAGATGGAAGGCTTGAAAAATTTGAATCCCGAGTAGGTAAAGGAATACTAATTGGGTATTCAAGAAAATCAAGAGAATATAAATGATTCAATCCAAGACTCAACAGAATTGTGGAAAGCATCAATGTAATGATTGATGAGACTGATGTATGGAAGGGAAAAGAAGGAAGCAAAAATTTATAAGTTTAGGATGATGAGGAAGATCCGAAAGAAGAAGTTGAATTATAAGAATAAGTAGATTAAGAAGAGCATCTAGAAGTAGAACAAGAACATGATGAGCAACAAAAACTGCCTAAGACACCTAGTCGACGAGTTTAGAAAAATCATCCACCAGAACAAATTATTGGGAATAATTATGCAGGAGTTGAAACTAGAAGAATAATACTTTCAACAAAACAACAACACTTGGCATTGTTATCTACAGTTGAACCAAGAAATTTTGAAGATGCCAACAAAGATGATCAATGGATTAAGGATATGGATGAATAATTAAATCAGATATAGAAGAATGACACATGGGAACTAGTTACAATACCAGAGAACAAGAATGTGATTGGTATAAAGTGGGTTTTTCAAAACAAACTGAATGGGGATGGACATGTAACTAGAAACAAAGAAACGCTAGTTTGCAAGGGATACACTCAGATCGAAGGTATAGATTTTGAAGATGCCTTTGCACCAATTTCTAGGATGGAACCAATTAATTGATATTAGCTTATGCATGTTCCAAAAGATTCAAGGTATATCTAATGAATGTTAATTCAACATTTATTAATGGAGAATTAGACAAAGAATTGTACATTGAACACCAAGAAGGATTTCTACTATCATAAGGGGAATATTATGTTTGCAGGATGAAGAAAGCATTGTATGGACTTAAGCAGGCCCCTAGAGCATGGTATTAAAGATTGAACATGTATCTACAGTAGAAACGATTTAGGAAGGGAAATGCATACAAAAGTATCTACATAAAATTGGATTGAGACAATATATTAATAATTGAGGTTTATGTAGATGAAATCATCTTCGAAAGTGATGATGACATGACGAGTCATAAGTTTTCCAGAGATATGTAGAATGAGTTCAGATGTAATGTAGGAATTTGGACATCTTGCAAGGTTTCAAGCAACACCAAAGGAATCACATGTTATGATAGTAAAAAGGATAATCAAATATCTCAAAGGAATAGAAGAGTTTGAACTATGGTATCCAAAAGGGAATGATCTATCTCTAGTTTCCTACACAGATGCAGATTGTGAAGGTTGTATTGATGATAGAATAAGTACAAGTGGATAAAATTTCTACTTGGGTGAGTGTCTGGTATCATGGTTGAGAAAGAAACAATCATTAATATATTTGTCCATAGCAGAGGAAAAATATATTGCATTGACAAGATGTTGCACTCGGGTTCTCTAAATGAAGCATACCTTGTAGGATATACAAGTGAAGTACACTGAGTCCATTTCAATACTCCGTGACAAAACCAACGCTATTAGTGTCTCCAAGAACCCAATAATTCATTCCAAGATGAAACACATTCTGATTAAGTATCACTTTCTATGGGAACAAGCTACAAAGAAGGAAATCAAGCTAGAGTTTGTTGGAACAAAAGAACAGATTGCATATATCTTCACCAAACTGCCTGGAAGGGAAAATTTTGAGTATCTACGACAAAAAATTGGAGTATTTTCTGCCCCATAATGATTCACACAGCTTCAAGTGTAGTAAGATAGGGGGAGAGAAGCAGAAGACATGAAGAGTCTAAGTGAATACAATTTTGAATGTTTTTCATATGCATCATATACTTACATGAGGAAGCACCATGAAGAGAAACCATAGGCTTGCAGATAGGTGGAGAATCCCCTAGGAGGATTACCCTTTTCCTTTTATGTCAAAGGGGGAGGGATAGAGAAATTCATGGAAATAGAGAAAGAGAAGAATTATATATGATAGGGACATTCAGAAAGGGGGAGAGATGGTCATAGGGGGAGCATGTGCATGAACACGAGTATTTCCATTCCTAAGTGTTTCCATCCATGTCAAAGTGAAATTTGTTGAAATATTGGTTGTCATTGATGTCAACCCTTGAAGAATCCCTGACGGTGTGGTTTTGGTGCCAAAATTTGATTGAGGAATATGGTCAAGAAGTATGGTGTAAATGTAGGTAAATCACCCATGAATGGATAACCCTCGTTGCTCCATTTCTAGTGATAGGTGGTATACCACGTAGTTCCTCTTGGTTGAGGTGTTATGGCCTTGTGAAGTTATAAGCCCCAAAGATTGGTCAAGAAGCCCCTAGTTGGTTACACGTGTTTCATGAAAGGGTAAAGTAGTTGTAACAAGAAAGTATTGAAACCCATAAGTTTAATGAGAGAGGTTACTTAGAAATAGTATAAATACACCCCAAGGAGTCATTCACAAGTACATTCACTCACTCATTCTATTCAAAATATTCTAGTGAACTAGTGATCTATTTGGCAAGTCAACAATGGAGAAATATGAGGTAGCAACAAGAGAGGATTGTGGGAGTTTCGAGGTTGCAGAGGAGAGAGAAGTTCGCTGAGGAAACCCTAGTTTGATTGGCTCCCGCGGGTCAGACCACTAGTGTATCACGAGGCACCCTTGCGGGTTGCAATATACCTATCATGCGAGGCCTCGTGAGACATGATGTGTTAGTCTCACGAGGATAAGACGAGTTTGGGTGAAATGCTAGTACCAAGACCCTGAAGACATAATATAACTTATAGGTTATCATTTCAGTGTTTAAGGTTAGCTGCATAGGTACTGGTATGTATGTGTAATTTTTGTGAAGGTTATGTTTTATTATGATGTGGTGTATGCTTGAGGCATACTTGGCATATTGATGGGGGTTTGTCACATGATTGAGACACATTCTTGAATAAGGTATTATGGTATATCTGGTTCAACATATGGCATGTTTTTTATGGTTCAGATCTTTGAGATGATTGTTCATAGTTGAGGTATACACTTTATGTATGGTGGCATATGCATGAGGGGCATGCATTGGTTCTTCATTGATGATATGGTACATGTCTATACTTGATTGATGTTATGGTATATGGTACATGTTGTATTCATGTGGTACATTATTGGCTACTTATAATTGATGTTGTAGTTAGTATATAATATTGTATATGGCTGATGCATATATGTTGGTACACATTTGATAGATGATATGGTTTAGGTTTTGACATAACACAAGTTGACGGTTTAGGTTACAGGTTGTTGGATACAATGACAGGTTGACAGGTTACACGTTGATGGAACAGTTCCAGTGGCAGTGATTGTGGTAGTGACAGTTGGTCTACACTTATATTTCAGGGTGGTAGGACAGGGAAAGGAAAGGGGGTTGTATCCTCCTTCTGATTAGTTTCATAGAAATCAGGGAGTTGGAGTTTCCTTCAGGTTGGAGCTTGAGAATGAGGGGGTTGTAGCCATAGAATTGGTGCTTCCAATCAATGTATTCTTTTGATATATAAGAAAATCATTCCTTGGTTTTCTCCCATTTGGCCTTCATCGTAAATTTTGGTGTATTATGTTTCTATGAATGTCTTTTATGCTTTTATGATTCATGACATATTGATGATATATTGTTGATGATGTTAATGATTACATATTTTGGTTAAAAGTGATAATAAAGTGCTCATACCGATTCACCCCCTGCCCCCCTCAGTATTCCAACAACATATGATCAACTTTATTTTATCAAGGAAATTCAAAAGTGTAGAGGCCACAAAGAGCACAACATCAGATTGCAAAAAACATATACAATAAATAAAAGTGGATCTAAGTTTTTGGGAAAGTTTAAGCAAAGACAGTCAAATAAATATTGAAGATTGATGGATGCAATGTTTGAAAATCTAAGATTTTATTGAATATATTACAATGAAGTGTCGACTACCTTCGTTTGGTCCTTTAGAAGAATTTTATTCAATATAGAAAGTAATGAAAAAAAATGAAGATTCTATTGATCAACTTAGAGAGGAAGATCAAACAGTTAAAAGTATATAAAAAGAGCATTTGTAAAATTTTCTTGTTGAAGAAACAAAGAAACTCGCCCTTTTAGAATTTTCTTTTCCTAAGATTGAAAACATTCTAAGAGATTAGAAAGAGAAGTATAAACTTTAGGGGCCCGTTAAAATAACATGTTTTTCCTCATCTTGGCCTTTGTCAAAGTCTATTTGAAGAGGGAGAAATTTGAATATTTGATCCAAATTAATCAAGAGGAAGATAAAGTCCCAAGTGACTAAGAGGAAAACATTGATTAGAATAGGGTTAAAATTTAGTAAAGTTAGTTAAATTGTTTTGAAAAGATGATTTAAAGTAAAATGAAAAAAGTTTGATTCAACCTTTTCTTTAGGTATACCCCTTTTTGTTTGACATTTGGTTTTAGTACCGTTCAACAAATTAAAACCAAAGTTTAACTTCACAAAATATTTTGTGAAGGATGATTTCAACTTTCAAATAAATCAAAGTGCATACACTCTTATGATAACTAAAATCCGTCTAACAAGACTTTACTTTGATGTACAATTTAGAAAGTTATGTTTGAAGCTTTTGATTTATATTTTTTTTGAATTTTTTTTAAGAATCAAAACTAAAAAAAACTTATTTAGAGTTAAATCTTCATTAAGTTGAAAATGGAAAAATTTTAAAATGTAAAAGTTGAAAAAAAAATGGTACCAATTGTTTTTAGGATGTG
The DNA here is from genome assembly GCA_000966675.3 of Picea glauca. Lineage (NCBI taxonomy): Eukaryota > Viridiplantae > Streptophyta > Pinopsida > Pinales > Pinaceae > Picea > Picea glauca. The sequence goes on from JZKD02S1770074.1 coordinate 10,706, forward strand.
TAGGTCTCAAAAACAAGGTATGTGTTTTTCTTACAAAGTAAATTAATTTTAGCATATTTTGATGCAAATGAAAATGGATAATGGTGATATTTGTATGGAAAAATTGAAAAAAGAAGAAGATGAATTCAAAATTATAATTATTTTTAGGTATTGGTATCAATGACCAATTGTTTCAATTGGCCTTTTTCCACATACTTTGAATTGGTTTACTTTGCAATCATTTTTTATTGGGAATTAGTAAATTAAACATTAGCTTCATTAAATATCATAGGAATTACACATTTTCCCTTTTATTTATATTAAAAAAACCATTTTTTTTTCTTTCATAGAAAAAAATTTGAAATAACCTTTTAGTAAGTACCATTTGCTTAGTCTAACCTATTTCAAGAAAGATTATTTATTTAAATTTGGGATAAAATGGGGATCCCACAAAATCTATTCTAATCAATACAAAATATCTATTCCACCAAATTCACCCATGACTGGAACTTTCCCTAGATGTAGGAAACATTTTTGGAGACAACGACCATAAGGGAGAACATGATAGGGATTTGAACATAGTAGGAAAACATGTTGGGTATTTGAATGTAGAAAATCATAGTGCCCCACTTAACTAACAAACCAAGCCCTATTGAGTTTGATAAAATTTGGGGAAAATAGATCCTATAGATGAAGTAAGCCTCAAAGGATGTTAACATAAAAAAAACAAAGAGCATTTAAGTAAGATGTAAAATAGGGAAATTCGTAAAAGAAAATAAATAAATGCCTGCCAAAGATAATCTAGCCATTCTAAAGGAAGAACTGTCTAGTTCTTTTAAGCACGACGATCCTTTACTTGAAATTCAAGCATGAAAAATACATGAAGGAATTCACATGATACTGAAACTGAAACAAAAACTAATAATTTTAGGAATAAATAGTAAATTTGACCTTTTACAAAACAAAAAAACCCTATTGAGGTAGCAAGATTTTCTGAAACCTGCCCACCATAGGATGACGAATAGTATGAAGAATTCCTTCATTTTTTCACCATTCCCTTCCATTGATAACACTTCCTAGAGCTCCAATGGATCCATTAAAGAATAAGAAAGGATAAAGTGATTTTATATCATTAGAGTAATGCGCATGGATTTTTTTGTGTAACATCCCCGTTTTAATCCCCAGTTTAGTAATGTATAATGTAGATACAATATATGGTCGTGTGCCAAACGATGTAATATGTGAAATTGTATATCCAAAATTGATAAATAAAAATGTTATGCCAGCTGTAGATGGACATGGATAGAGATATGGGGGATGATTTATCCACAAGAGAGGAAGGGTATAAGGGGGTCTTRTTCATGGGTTTCAAATCCCTCCCAATTTCTTATTTTTTTTAGTGAACCTTCTATTTATTCCCTTGAGTGTAGGAGAGCCCAATCATTGAATACATGTAAGGGGGTGTGTGTGAGAGGTCACATCCCATAGTTATTGGGTGCATGGAGCTACATACAATCATATTAAAGAAGAGTGTGAGTCAAGTAAGGAGGACAAAAAGAGAGGAAATTTGTATGGGACATGAGGGGATTTTTTACATATATTTTTTTATTCATGGGAATGAGGACACAACATAATATATCACTAGATCTTGGAGGAAAAAATGGTGAAATTTTCAACAACTATTGGGAGTTGTTGAACGCTGAAGAAGCAAGTTGTCAATATTGTAGAAGAGGTAGGTTGTTAGGACTATAGAGTGAACTCCTTGTGTGATACTTTTCACTGTAGCAACAAGCTTGTTGCTATTAGTTCCTCTTGGTAGATGACATCCATGGAGTCTTGAGTAGGGATATTCTTGTCCAACCTATGCTAGAAGCCCTGATAAAAGAATGGTAGAACCTGAGGGATTACTTGCAGAGAAGGGGGTACATTCCTTGGGTCAGGAAGGTTGATAGGAAGAGAGCTGGAGGAGTTAGGATAGTTGTAGGAAATATTAGATAGTTTTGGGAATATTGATCTATGAGTGGAAAGTGGAGTGACACCCTCTTTTGTGGATTCCTAGCCCTATCTCGGGGGTGAAATGCCATTGATATTTGGAAAAACAGGTCTATGGTTGGGTGGAACATCCGTGCACTATAGTTGGTTGCACAACTATTATAAAATATAAGTGTTTTATCTTGTGTCTGAGTTATATTGATGGTTTAATTTGTTGTGCATAAACTCTGTGTTTGAAATGATTTATATGATGTTGTATGGGAGTAGATTAATTGTATCTAAATTAATGGTATGATAAATGTTTTATGGGTTTAGTAGCGAGGGACGTTAAAGATTGGTATCATAGCTCAAGGTTAAACACCAAGCTTGTATGGGCCAAGACCCATGCAAATTTGGTAGAAATTCATTGTTGTAGAGTTTTACCTATGATGGATTTGGGGAAAATTGTGAAAACATAGTGAAATCCCCAAATTTACGAATGAATTCGATTCCAAATTTCCCTCAAAACTGTCAAAGACAGGATTAATAGGTTTAATGACATTGATCTGCAGGTTGTAGAGTTAATTTTTTTCTTGGAATTCATATTTCAAATTTTAATGGTGACTAAAGAGTTGGAAGATCGATGGCCTAGATATTTTCAACATTAAGAATCGATGACCAAGATTCATTTATAGGAACAAGGAAGTTCAACAAAATTTGGAGGGTTTCATAAAATGATGGATGATATCATTTCGATCTTGAAGATTGACAATCTAGATCCAACAAAATATTTGTGGGAAGAATTTTTCGTGGTGAAAGACTCGCGTTAAGAGTTTGTGAGGAAAATCTCGATAATCTTGCGGGTTGTGGTAAAATCTTATTAATGTTTTATTTGACAACTCAATGAGAAGAGTCCATGANAATTTTCTTGTTGAAGAAACAAAGAAACTCGCCCTTTTAGAATTTTCTTTTCCTAAGATTGAAAACATTCTAAGAGATTAGAAAGAGAAGTATAAACTTTAGGGGCCCGTTAAAATAACATGTTTTTCCTCATCTTGGCCTTTGTCAAAGTCTATTTGAAGAGGGAGAAATTTGAATATTTGATCCAAATTAATCAAGAGGAAGATAAAGTCCCAAGTGACTAAGAGGAAAACATTGATTAGAATAGGGTTAAAATTTAGTAAAGTTAGTTAAATTGTTTTGAAAAGATGATTTAAAGTAAAATGAAAAAAGTTTGATTCAACCTTTTCTTTAGGTATACCCCTTTTTGTTTGACATTTGGTTTTAGTACCGTTCAACAAATTAAAACCAAAGTTTAACTTCACAAAATATTTTGTGAAGGATGATTTCAACTTTCAAATAAATCAAAGTGCATACACTCTTATGATAACTAAAATCCGTCTAACAAGACTTTACTTTGATGTACAATTTAGAAAGTTATGTTTGAAGCTTTTGATTTATATTTTTTTTGAATTTTTTTTAAGAATCAAAACTAAAAAAAACTTATTTAGAGTTAAATCTTCATTAAGTTGAAAATGGAAAAATTTTAAAATGTAAAAGTTGAAAAAAAAATGGTACCAATTGTTTTTAGGATGTGTAGGTCTCAAAAACAAGGTATGTGTTTTTCTTACAAAGTAAATTAATTTTAGCATATTTTGATGCAAATGAAAATGGATAATGGTGATATTTGTATGGAAAAATTGAAAAAAGAAGAAGATGAATTCAAAATTATAATTATTTTTAGGTATTGGTATCAATGACCAATTGTTTCAATTGGCCTTTTTCCACATACTTTGAATTGGTTTACTTTGCAATCATTTTTTATTGGGAATTAGTAAATTAAACATTAGCTTCATTAAATATCATAGGAATTACACATTTTCCCTTTTATTTATATTAAAAAAACCATTTTTTTTTCTTTCATAGAAAAAAATTTGAAATAACCTTTTAGTAAGTACCATTTGCTTAGTCTAACCTATTTCAAGAAAGATTATTTATTTAAATTTGGGATAAAATGGGGATCCCACAAAATCTATTCTAATCAATACAAAATATCTATTCCACCAAATTCACCCATGACTGGAACTTTCCCTAGATGTAGGAAACATTTTTGGAGACAACGACCATAAGGGAGAACATGATAGGGATTTGAACATAGTAGGAAAACATGTTGGGTATTTGAATGTAGAAAATCATAGTGCCCCACTTAACTAACAAACCAAGCCCTATTGAGTTTGATAAAATTTGGGGAAAATAGATCCTATAGATGAAGTAAGCCTCAAAGGATGTTAACATAAAAAAAACAAAGAGCATTTAAGTAAGATGTAAAATAGGGAAATTCGTAAAAGAAAATAAATAAATGCCTGCCAAAGATAATCTAGCCATTCTAAAGGAAGAACTGTCTAGTTCTTTTAAGCACGACGATCCTTTACTTGAAATTCAAGCATGAAAAATACATGAAGGAATTCACATGATACTGAAACTGAAACAAAAACTAATAATTTTAGGAATAAATAGTAAATTTGACCTTTTACAAAACAAAAAAACCCTATTGAGGTAGCAAGATTTTCTGAAACCTGCCCACCATAGGATGACGAATAGTATGAAGAATTCCTTCATTTTTTCACCATTCCCTTCCATTGATAACACTTCCTAGAGCTCCAATGGATCCATTAAAGAATAAGAAAGGATAAAGTGATTTTATATCATTAGAGTAATGCGCATGGATTTTTTTGTGTAACATCCCCGTTTTAATCCCCAGTTTAGTAATGTATAATGTAGATACAATATATGGTCGTGTGCCAAACGATGTAATATGTGAAATTGTATATCCAAAATTGATAAATAAAAATGTTATGCCAGCTGTAGATGGACATGGATAGAGATATGGGGGATGATTTATCCACAAGAGAGGAAGGGTATAAGGGGGTCTTATTCATGGGTTTCAAATCCCTCCCAATTTCTTATTTTTTTTAGTGAACCTTCTATTTATTCCCTTGAGTGTAGGAGAGCCCAATCATTGAATACATGTAAGGGGGTGTGTGTGAGAAGTCACATCCCATAGTTATTGGGTGCATGGGGCTACATACAATCATATTAAAGAAGAGTGTGAGTCAAGTAAGGAGGACAAAAAGAGAGGAAATTTGTATGGGACATGAGGGGATTTTTTACATATATTTTTTTATTCATGGGAGTGAGGACACAACATAATATATCATTAGATCTTGGAGGAAAAAATGGTGAAATTTTCAACAACTATTGGGAGTTGTTGAATGCTGAAGAAGCAAGTTGTCAATATTGTAGAAGAGGTAGGTTGTTAGGACTATAGAGTGAACTCCTTGTGTGATACTTTTCACTGTAGAAACAAGCTTGTTGCTATTAGTTCCTCTTGGTAGATGACATCCATGGAGTCTTGAGTAGGGATATTCTTGTCCAACCTATGCTAGAAGCCCTGATAAAAGAATGGTAGAACCCGAGGGATTACTTGCAGAGAAGGGGGTACATTCCTTGGGTCAGGAAGGTTGATAGGAAGAGAGCTGGAGGAGTTAGGATAGTTGTAGGAAATATTAGATAGTTTTGGGAATATTGATCTATGAGTGGAAAGTGGAGTGACACCCTCTTTTGTGGATTCCTAGCCCTATCTCGGGGGTGAAATGCCATTGATATTTGGAAAAACAGGTCTATGGTTGGGTGGAACATCCGTGCACTATAGTTGGTTGCACAACTATTATAAAATATAAGTGTTTTATCTTGTGTCTGAGTTATATTGATGGTTTAATTTGTTGTGCATAAACTCTGTGTTTGAAATGATTTATATGATGTTGTATGGGAGTAGATTAATTGTATCTAAATTAATGGTATGATAAATGTTTTATGGGTTTAGTAGCGAGGGACGTTAAAGATTGGTATCATAGCTCAAGGTTAAACACCAAGCTTGTATGGGCCAAGACCCATGCAAATTTGGTAGAAATTCATTGTTGTAGAGTTTTACCTATGATGGATTTGGGGAAAATTGTGAAAACATAGTGAAATCCCCAAATTTACGAATGAATTCGATTCCAAATTTCCCTCAAAACTGTCAAAGACAGGATTAATAGGTTTAATGACATTGATCTGCAGGTTGTAGAGTTAATTTTTTTCTTGGAATTCATATTTCAAATTTTAATGGTGACTAAAGAGTTGGAAGATCGATGGCCTAGATATTTTCAACATTAAGAATCGATGACCAAGATTCATTTATAGGAACAAGGAAGTTCAACAAAATTTGGAGGGTTTCATAAAATGATGGATGATATCATTTCGATCTTGAAGATTGACAATCTAGATCCAACAAAATATTTGTGGGAAGAATTTTTCGTGGTGAAAGACTCGCGTTAAGAGTTTGTGAGGAAAATCTCGATAATCTTGCGGGTTGTGGTAAAATCTTATTAATGTTTTATTTGACAACTCAATGAGAAGAGTCCATGARGAAAATCCCAATAGGGTTGCAGGATGTGGGTTGTGGTAAAATAATTTTCTATTTGACAACGTGATGGGAAGAGYCCATGAGGAAAATCTTGATAGGCTTRCAGGTTGCAGAAAAATATTAATAAAATTCTATTTGAAAACCTGATGGGAAGAGTCCGTGAGGAAAATCCAGATAGGATTGTGGGCTTTGGGTTGTGGGAAAATATTAATGATGTGMTATTTGAAAACCTAATGGGAAAATTCCATGAGAAAGAGTTTGATAGGATTGTGGCTTGTGGGTTTCATGATAAACCTTTATAAGGTGCAGTTTGACACTRCAATGGGAAGAGTCCACAAAGGAGATCCTGACAAGATTGCAGAAGGTTTGGWTGATGGCTAATGGACGATGGAGGGGAATGAGGGATGATGACATGACCAAATGAAGGGATGGAACATATAATCAACATACATGTGCCATGCCATGTCAACCATAGTGCCAAGGTCAAGCACATGTTAGATTAACAAACTGTTACAACACTAAATTGATCAATTTTTAAGAAAATTTTCAGATTTTGAAGGTTATCAACTCCCAGAGGCATTTTGAGGGACTAAACAACATTTTCAGGTATTAAAAAACGAGAGTACCTTGTGTACCTTGGTACATAGAGTATTTTCTACTAGAATGAAATAATTTTGTAAGATATTTCCAACGCGATATTCTAAAATAAAAACGAAGAGAGTATGGGGACGTTACAACTGAAATATTTCATGGTATTAATTAGATACCAGTTTACTTCCAGAGGGAATAAATCCTTGCTTAGAAGTCATTTTAGGACACATGATTAGTCTATGGATAGCTCATGGACTATAGAATACAACCATGGAACTCGATTTGGAATCTAGGTACCTGAGGTTGTATGGGATGGGAGAGAAGACATCTATAGTAGTAAGGGGAAAAAATGATAAAATGATCTAAACTTTCGTAGACCATAACTATCATCTCATAGCTCAGATTTGGGAAAACATCCAGTCAATGGAAAGGTTTTGAGGAGGAGAAAAAATATATCAACCCAAAAGTTTTAATTGAGCACTACAGTTTCTTAGAAAATAAATTGCAATAGTAATAATAGATCAATGAGTGGAAATTTCAACTTGAGAAGGTTGTAATGTTTTTCTTAGAACTCAGAATGAGGCATGAGTAGAGTCGTTAGAGAGATATTTAAGAGAGGAATGCATCTAATGAATTAGAATTGGGATTAGTGCATTTTTTTTCTTCATAAATTGAAATGAATAATTTCCTATAACCTAATTAATAAAGTATTTTGCAATGTGCTTATTTCTAATAGCAATTGTTGTAAGCACATTTTATTGCAGAGTTAGAGGTACATGAGGGAATATTTGGTTACTATATGATAACTAGAGATATGGAGGATGCCCAAGGGTCTTATCTCCATGAAGATGAAATCATAGGGCTACATGTTAGAGTGGGAAACTAGGAGGATGAGTCTAATGGAATAAGAATCAAGGTGGAGCCCGTGGAGCTAGCTGAAACTATGAGAAGCCTACAGAGAGAAGTGTAGATATATATGGCATATGATGAAAGGATGATGAAATATCAAGAGGAGATGTTACAAATTTTGAATATGTTGCATATATAAGTCAACAAGGATTCTAGCTCAAAGCAAGCAACTAGTGCTAGGCAAATGGAAACATCGAAATCCCATGGTAGAAGGGATGATCACATGGATGATATACATTCAAGGAGTGTGAGAAGATTGTCGAGTATGTGTTATATTCTTTGCATGACTAGTTCTAGTGTCTGATACATTGCGTTGGGTGTGCAGGGGGGTTTGAGGGGGGGTGATATCCCCCCTGCGCGGGGGTTCAAGAGCAATGCCTTAGAGAATTTTTGTTGCCTTGAGAAATGTGTCACATTTTTTCCTCATTTTTTGTGCTGCCTCAATTTTCATGTCCATTTTTGGGTATTTTTTTGGCTCATGTTTTTTGCCGATGGTTTTCTATTTTTGGTTAAGGAATTAGGGTTGTTGACTAATCCAGGTCATTTGGTTAGGGTTTTGGATTCCGTTGGCTCCTACATGTATATTATATTGTAAACAATGTATCACTATGAATGGATATATAATATGATGATTTTCTTGGTTTGGGTTTCCATGGGAAAATATCTGTGTAATGTGTGTATTTTCCATTGTATATTTTTTGTTTGTTTATTGAAAATCTATTTGCAGTAAAATATTGTACAAGGATAAAATATACACAGACATCATCATTTACTAGTGAAACTGAATAAAATAGTGCATGCATATTTAGGTCCAAAGAGTATCCCAAGTGTCCCCTATGAGAAGGTAGAGGAGAAGAACCGAGTTACATATTTCACAAGCTTAGAAAACTTAGGCCACTAATTTTTTATGTAGAGCATAGAAAGGGAGAAAAAGTTGAAGCCTATATGTTGGGAATGAGGAAATATTTCCAGCTGCATGATTACCCATCAAATGTAGAAAACAAAATTGAAACCTACTAACTTCAAGGAAACAAAACCATGTGGCGGGATCAACTTAAGAAGGCCAAGCACCTTGAGGAGAATAAGGTATCATGGAGACAATTCAAGGGATATTTCCAGCAGAAATACTTGTCAAAGCATTATTATGATAATAATATGAAAGAGTTATTTGAACTCAAATTGGGAAGAATGACAATGGAGGAATATGAGAGGAGATTCTTTGAATTTCTTAAGTATGTTGGCTTCATAAAATATGAAATGTTTAAATTCCAAAGATTTATGAGTGGGGTACCTACTTTCTATA
>JZKD02S1770074.1:42715-55587 GCA_000966675.3 Picea glauca
CTTCTTCCCCTTGTTATCTTGTTCTTCTTTCCTCTTCACTCTCTCTGGATATTTCGTGTGCTCTTGGGCTGAGCATGGAAACAAATGGAAGGAAGAGGAGAGCCATTCTTGAATGGTTGTTATAATTTATTAATCATTCTAGGAGGGAATGGATGCCCGTGTGTGTGAGCTTGATGAAAGGTTTGATAGAATTGTCCACGGCTGAGAATCCTTGGAGTTTCCAGTAGGGATATTTCTTGACAAGTAGCATTGGATCCCTGGGGAGAAATGGAACAGCCTCGGGTACTGCATGGCAGAGAAAGGTTTTCATTTCTTTGGGTTTTGCAGGATGAGGGGGAAAGAGAGATGGAAATTTGTATCTATTGTGAGGTTAGGAAACTTGAGAGCTAGTTAGCCAATTGTTGTGTGTTTTTAGATTTGGCCTAGGACCCGTCATTGTGGATTCATAGTCCTGGATCAGGGGTGACCTATTGTTGAGAGTAAAAGAATAGAAGTGTCTATGGTTGGGAGGAACATCCTTGGTCTGTATCTAGTTGGTGAAGATTTGCTTGCAAAGATAAGTTCTCTCTGTGTTTTTTTTGTAATGTTTATTTCCGTTGCGTATTTAATTATCTCTGAGATATGGTTTTATAATGTGCCTATATGTTGGTTATTTTTTGTGCATGGCACGTCGTTTATCTCTTGTATGTTGTAGCATGGATATTTTTTAATGCATGTGGTTATTTCATGCTTGATTTCGGATTAAATGTTGCTACAATTTGAGATCTGTTCAGAAGTGAGTTTTTGGAGTAGTGTGGCCAGCCTGTGGGTGGTTGGGTACGTTACAAATTGGTATCAGAGATACTAGTTGAAACAGTGGGCTGGATATGTTGTTCAAAGTCTCATGGTTGATATTAATTTATGACCTTGAAGTCGAAAATCTCAGGAGGAATTGCATTGCAGAGTCTGCGTAGAATCTAGAGCATCAAAGATCCTTGAAAAGAATCATGGGATTGTGATCGACTCTTTCTAATTCAGGATCGATCGCTACTATGGGATCGGAGGGTAGTGAACAAGGGTCGTCTGATGAAGGCAGATCTAGAATTTTGGAAAGGTTAAGTCCCAGCCATTAAATACAGATTTTTTATCACCATTCGTCAATCGAGGCCAAGCATGAAACGTAATATTTTGGAACTTCATCACTTCGACGATCTTGGTAAGCAGGAAAATCATGAACTATCGAAGGTCGGAGTCACGAAGTCCCATCAGCTATCTAATCTGATGGAAGGCACGAGGAGATCTTCGTCATTGACCATGGTCATCCGACATTGACCACTTCAGGAGTATGTGACTCCATGAGTTTTTAACCTTGTTGAATTGTTACAACCCGAAGCCTCGGAGCGTCGAAGGCCCGTAATTCCTGTCAATTGTTAGATCGAGGGAAGGACTTCAGGAGTGTTGTGGGCCATTGTATATAGCAAGTGTAGAGGGGTAGAGAGGTTTGGACTTCAAAACTTCACCACTTCAAGGATTACTAAGTATATTGCAGAGAAAAACCCCGAAGAACCAGAGCCTCGAAGTGTCAAATTCACTAAGTGTAAAGTCGTTATGTCACGTGGACTATGGGATCTGGAGTACTGATTGTGGATCATCCATGTAGTCGATGATGTGGATTATTCCATGTGGCAAGGGTGTCGTTTTGGGACATGTGTCACCCAGATTTGGTACCTTTTGGACATCGATCTATTCATTTTTCCAGTGACATGTGGCACATGTGCCATGGGTCCATGTCACCCTAGGTGATGTCAGTGTGTCATGTCATCTCTGGGAGAATGTGACTCCGTGGGTTTTGAGGTTCCTAATAGTGAAAAATTTCAAATCCAAAGTCACGAAGGCACGCAAACTGTCGATCTAAGATCCCTTCGAAACCTTTCTCGACTATTGGATCAAGCATAGGTAAGTACTTCGGAGGATTGTCACTTCGGGGAAGTGGAAGACTCGGGAATGGAAATATCTCGGAGCCCCAGAGCACCAAATTTCCTAAGTGTGTGAGGATCGTCCATATGAATTCTTTACTAAGTCTCAACCATCTGATTGATCTGTGGATGAACAGGGTAAGTACTTCGGAAGATTGTCACCACGGGGAAGTAGGAGACTTGGGAATGGAAATATCTCGGAGCCCCGGAGCGTCGAATTTCTAAATTGGTTGACATTAGTATTTCTCAACATGAGATTAAGTCACAACCATCGATCTTGTTGAAGCCTCTAGATGGAGGCGGGACCGTCCATTCGGTGGGAGATTAAATCTCAACCGCTTATTTTTTCTAGTGGAATTATTAAAGGCTTCAGCGAAGTGTAACTCTGGGGGGAAACAGAAGTTGAAAAGGGAAAATAGTCGAATGTCGAAGTCCGGAGGACTTGATCCCAGTGTTGGTCTCATGACAAGGTAAAGGGGTTGTTTATAGGTGTGAAGGGACTAGAAGTGAATAAGCCCTTGGACATTATGTTCGAAGTGGGTTTTTTTTGGGAACCCATAACTATCAACTCCGATATTGAATTAGGGCGAAATTTCAGTCGTTGAAAAGATGATCCAGAGGAGAATGACTTGGAATCGTTATATTTTTGGATAATTGTTATAATTGATATTTATTTTTTTCAAGAATTAAACAAAAAAGGTACTTGTAAATTTAATTGAAAAGTTTTGTATGATATGTATAATTCTAACAAGATGATTTCTTGTAGGCTTTGGTAGGATTAGAGGTATAATCAGATCAATTCTAGTCTAGGATTAGATGTTAGGGTCATGGGAGCATAAAAGAGTTTACAGGAGTTGGATGAGCCAATCAAGAGCTACAGAGAAAGTAATGAAAATGGGATAAAGAACTCAAGAATGGTGGAACAAAAGTATTAGTCAACAACCTCAGAATCTGAATAAATTGTAGGTACAACAAAAGTAAGAGTCCTCACATAGGCTATGAAGCTAGCAAGATAAATATTTCATGGATGGGCATAAAAGGAAAACTATGATTGTCTAGCCTTGAAGGAAGAGAGGGTAGACAATTGAAATGCTTAAGTTTGAAATAAATCCACTTCTGATATCAGAGTTCACAGTGGAAGCAGGATGCCAGTGCAAATAAATTGAATGCTCTCTCACTTGAAAAGTGTCACTAAATGAAAATGGAATTCCATTGGGAAATGGTATTAAGTGTAAAATATATGGCTTCACATGGAAATGTTAATAAAGTAACCTAATGGAAAACTAGGAGTAACAGTATTTGATTGAAGAATGTTGTAGTAGAATGATGGAATGTTTGAGATACTTCATTACACAGTGTTGGAATGTCTCATAAAGGTAAAGTTGGACATGACTATGCAAAATGAGTTGTTGCAATATTGGTTGGATTGCAAGATGGCCAAGTGGAACTCGACTGGAAATTATTCATACCAGGGAACAATAGTTCAGATGAGAAGAATGAGAGCATGCAAGGCATCAAGGATCTGAAGGAGTTCAAGGACAACCACCTACAATAGAAATAGATAAATAAATAAGTGAATTAAAACATAAATGTACTAGAGTGCATGAGGCATACAATGAAGTTAAATTGCATATGCATTAGTAGGCATGCCGACAGTGAATTATTGGTGCATATGGATGTGTAATTTTGCATATGTACATGCTTGTTAACTTAGAATAGTCTATTATTATGAAATAATGTTTGAGTATGAATAATGATGGATTATGTATTTAGGAAAAATGATATAGCAGGGTTAAATATGTGGATGTTTTGGTTTCTTGTGATTTCTATCTAGGTGAAGACCCGTGAGGGTGGTAAGAATGGTGATCAGAATGATGAAGGAGGAAGTATGTGAGCTTCTATAAATATCAGTTGGTTAGATAGCAACAAGTAGGTTGATAACATCCAGGAAGGTATGCATATATTTTATGTTGATGCATACATGTTGAAGGGGATTGAGGTAAGAATTCCGTCAGTTTATTTTCAATATTTAAATTGATATGTAATGGCCAAAGGCCTAGAATATGTAAATGTTGTTGATGCTAGAATGCATTTAGATAAACTGTTGGTTCCATATTATGTTATGTTTGGTTACGGGATAATAAACGGGTTAATTCAGGAGACATATTCCTTCTATAACAATGAATATCCATAGAGCTAGTCATGTGTGAGACCATAATATGGTTGGATATGGAAGGGCTATAACACTATGTGAGTGCTCAATGGTATCTATTGTATATATGATGTTTGAACTGCAACCTCTTTCCCAACACTGAAGAGCACTTAATAATTATATTCTTAGTGTTGTGTTTGGATTGAAAAGGAAGGTGTGTTTAGGTTGAAAAGGAAGGTATCTAAATAGTCAGGAAAGCAGTAGGAAGTGTGTGGATGATGTGTTGAGTCATTGGCCAAACCTTCTAACTCATCGTGTTGGAATGCATGACATAGTTATGTGGTATTATGTAATCAATGCATGGATGTATTGTATAGATCTGGCCATGGGTATTGGCACATTGATTGTTATTTTACTTAAAAATTAATTGTTGCATTATGAAAAGTATGTGGTGCTAAGAATACATAATGATGGATAGATGCATTATATTTAATATGAGTACTAATTGAAGGTGATTACATTGTTGTTGTTACAATTTCAAGATCTGTTTTGGAGCTATTAAAAATGTTACAAGTACAGGAATCATTGAGTGCATTTGGGGTGAATGCATGTATATACTATATAACATAGAAATGATTATGCTAACAGATGAAATGATGTAAGTATTTCTAACTCATGAATTTGAAAACACTTCAGGAATTGTTAGATATTACAACAAGGAAGTTATAGGTTAAAGTAGATACATAATGATAAATTAAAGAAAAGTTATGTTGAAGGGATAGAGTAATAAAAATATCTCTGGATAGAAGAAAGAAGAGATGGGTTGATAATACATGTGTAAAGAGTTGATGGAAGCGATTGAATTATAGTTGTAAACAATTATGAGATCACTTTGTGATTTTGTTTTGAATTGTTGCCATGAAAATATATATATCCTGTACATGAGATACTGACAATTTGTTTGGTTGAGGAATGTTGAAATTGCATGAAGAAAGGGAATTGGATATGGCAGTGTTGTAATCCCATAAAGGAGACCAATTCCTATTGTTGCAAAAGACAAATTATTATGAGAAGAAGTTCATGTCTGGAAATTTTATTGTTTCCTATATAAAACAGTTTTGGGAATTATAATTTAATAAATTACTGACAAAATTTTTTGGCTGGATGTAGTTTGAGAAAATTGCAGGTAGGATGGTCTTGAATATGGAAAGTATGTAATCCCATAAGGAATATTGATATCTACAACTGCAGAGCCAAACATTATGAGCAGAAATCTCATGCTTGAAAAAATTTGTTTTCCTATATAAAAGAGATTGACATTTATGATTCAAAATGATTATAGTGATATATCATGATGATTGTATATGTATAATACATATGAGATGTTGGATATGCAATCTGGAAAGCATGGAAAGGGATATTTTTATGACATGAGAACCCCGTGTCCCTAGAAATCTTCTCGTATAATAAAGCCTTGGCTAGGCAAGATGGATCGCTTGAGAGACTGTATAGCAGAGAAGGGAATGCCTGAACATGGGCCTGGAAGGTGAGTGACCGCAAGGAAGATGATACTTTGATATATCTTGTAAACTATTGATTGGGATCGTGCACACAATGGGTATGTCAAATAAAACAATGAGCCAAGTTAACGAAACATCCATATGGATGCAGATCCACAAACCACACAGATAAGTATTGTATTGAATTATGAAAAAAAAAATGACTCTTAAATTATGAACAAAATGAAAATTTTATGCACAAATTGTGAATTGACATGCTCGTTGATTTGAAATGTTATAGGAAAATGATGAATGTTGAGGATCTAGAAAAATACCAGACTAGGAGGGAAACAAATAAGGTGATGTTGGAGCAACCGAACGACAAGGGAATAGAATGAAGAAAGTGAAATGGACTTGTTGCAGCTGAAGTTCTGGAAGCCACAACTCCAAAACTTCATGGAAAAGTGCATTGGAGCCATGGGGAGAAGTGGAACAACCTGAGGGACTGCATGGCAGAGAAAGGGGTTCATTTCTTTGGATTGTGTAGGGATGAGAGGGAAGAAGAGCTTGCTAGTTGGAATTGTTGTCAGAGATATAAATTCTAGAAATCATTATACATGTTTTGGGTCCTAATGCCTATGTATACATGTTTAATTTTATGCCAAAGTAATTATGTATATAAGAATTGGTTGGAATGCATACGTGGATTATGGCCAAAGAGCCTAGATTTGTAATGTTAATAACATTGGAATGGTGTTGTGCACTAGGGATAGTGTCAAAATAAGGGGAGGGGAATGTAACATCCCAATTTTAACCCTTATGAATTATAATGTATTATGTAATTGTGACTTAGGTTGGTGAGCCAGTAAAGTCAAAAAGGGGTCAGAGTGCCTAGGAAATGTAATATGTCATATATATTAATAAAAATACATCGTTGGCTGCAAGACGAACAAGGAAAAAAGAGATAGCGGGATATGATTCCACGAGAGAGGGGGCTTGAAGGGATAAGTATTTTTATTATTATTTTATTTAATCATAATTGATTTTATGGAGAAAAGGGGTTACATGAGCTTCTTAGGGGAGGCCATGTGGTTCTTGATTTCCAAGTAATTATATAAAACCATCTTTGGTTTGTTTGGGGGTTCACTTGTTCTTATTCATTCACTGTACACCCTTCTCACTTTTTCATCTTTAGGAGCCTCATTCTTGCTGAATTTGTGTGCTATTGGTTTGAGCATGGATCTGGATGGTTGCATGAGGATGGTTTTGGGTGAATTTTGGGGGTCGTTCTTCCATTAGTTCATCTTCTTCCCCTTGTTCTCTTGTTCTTCTTTCCTCTTCACTCTCTCTGGCTATTTTGTGTTCTCTTAGGATAAGCATGGAAATGAATGGAAGGAAGAGGAGAGCCATTGTTGAATGGTTGTAATGATTTATTGATCATTCCAGGAGGGAATGGATGCTTGTTTGCATGAGCTTGATGGAAGTTCGGATAGAACTATCCACAGTTAAGAATCCTTGGAGTTTCCAGTAGGGATATTTCTTGACCAGTAGCGCTAGAGCCCTGGAGAGAAATGGAATAGCCTCAGGGACTGCATGGCAGAGAAAGGTATTCATTTCTTTGGGTTGTTCGGGATGAGGGGGAAAGAGAGATGGAAATTCGAATTTGTTGTGAAGTTAGGAAGCCTGAGATATATTTAGCCAATTTTTGTGTGTTTTTATATTTGGCCTAGGACCCGTCCTTGTGGATTCATAGGCCTAGCTTGGGGTGAGTTGTTGTTGAGAGTAAAAGAACAGCAGTGTCTATGGTTGGGAGGAATGTCCTTGGTCTGCAGCCAGATGGTGAACATTTACTTGCAAAGTTAAGTGCTCTATATGTTTTATGTGTAATGTTTATTCCCGTTGTGTATTTAATTATCTATAAGATATGTATTTATAATGTGCATGTCTGATGGTTATTTGTTGTGCATGGCACGTCGTTTATCTCTTTTATGTTGTAGCATGGATCTCGTTTAATGCATGTGGTTCTTTCATGTTTTATTTCAGATTACATGTTGTTATAATTCGAGATCTGTTCAGAAGTGATTTTTTGGAGTAGTGTGTCCAGCCTATGGGTGGTTGGGTACGTTACATTGTCTAATAAATATGAGTCCATATGAAAAAAAGGGCCTTTTTTTATCTCAATGGACTTGTGACTTTTTAATATCCTTCTTCAATTCTAGTGATAATATGGCTCCTAAATTAAACATAGTTCCCTTGGTAAATATTTCATATACTATAGGTATCCAATCATCTTTAAAATGCATACACTCTTCTCTCCCATAAATCCTTCACATGAAATCCATAACATATATGTATGGTCTATAAGATTCATCATAGTATAAATGACATCATGTAACAGCCAGATTTTCGCTAACCACATTTTCATAACTTTGGTTATTATTTGAGGTCACTTGCATGCAAGTGATCCGGATAAACATGGTGCATTATAATTATCTCATTTGGTTTATGAGTTTATTCTATGATTGAGTATTGAAACTTTGATATGTTATTAATATTGATATATAGGTATTATGATGAGGTCTCTTGAGTGTGCAGGAAATGTGACATGATGAGAATGTTGATGGTATCGACAGAATTCCTTGGACTCTGGATTGAGTCAGGGAGTGGACTATTGACTATGATTATGAGTACTTTTTTTAATTACGCATGTATTATGATGATTTCAGTTACGTATTTCATGTATAAGAGTTATTAATATTATCCTTTTTAGTGGATGAAAGCATGGTGATGCTTGCTAATCTGACTCGCATATGGAGTAAAGGGGTGATACACATAGATCAAATAGATAAGGTAGAGGTGTGGCAGTGTCCCTGTCATAGCCTGCTAGCACTCTTTTTGTGACCTAAACTAAAGGTTAATGACTACCTTTTTCCTAAGAGGTTCACGATGATGTGAGGGAATACTGAGATAGTATCTCACAAGGATTTCTGAGGGGCATGCAATAAGGTGGATTCCTTATTCCTCAGTAAGGGTCGACAAGTGGAGTATTGACTCCAAACATCATACAACTTCCAAACTAATTAAATTCACGAGTGACACCCTTGGAGCACGTCGATGTGTCTTGAAGGGCACATCACATGCTAATTTGAATGAAAATAAAGAAAATAAAACGTCATGAGAAATCAATAAAAATTTAGAAGACTTTAGAGGATAAAAAGAATATTTAGAAATGATAGAAAAGAGAATATAAATTTATACAAATTTATAAACTAGAAACGTAATGAGATCTAAGTCTAAGTGTTATTCCTAAATAAATTTTATAGAAATGGTTCTAAAGGAAGTTAGACTAAATAAAATCTAGAAAAGGGAGAATAAAATTTAATACATGTGCACAATGTGTGCATCGAATTATTAAAAAGATTTTTTAATTAAAAGAAATTATTTCATGAGGAAGTGTGGTGTCAACTTAGAGTTAGATTCCTAAGTTAAACTAGACTCTAAATCCTAACTAAGAAAAGATTCTTAATCAAAATCCAAATGTAAATTAGTTTGGAGACTTAATAAAGGAGAAATTGGGGAACTAAGGGACAACTTGGAGAAAATCTAGGAACTAATTGAGGAGCTGAAGAAAAAATCAATTTTTATTTAATTAAAAATAAACAAAATATGTGCAACTTGAGGACAAGTGACATGTGTCTGGGTGAATAATATCTAATATAATTATTAAAAATTATTTAAGTATGCATGAGATGAAAAGTGTCAAGGTGAAAATTCTTATAAAAATATGGGAGAGGAAGGAGTAGAGGGCCTTATTGTTGGATGAATAAAATGCTGCCAAAATTTGTGTGACTAGTTTTATTGTGTGAGTTGGGTTGCAAGTCTTGTAGAGGAGGTGGAAGCCTCTCCTTGCGAAGGAAATGTTGAGCTAGATATTGATCTAAATTTTTGTGTGTGACCCCTTTTCGGCTCGGGGGGCTAAGGGGGAAGAAGAGTACCCCTAGTGTTGGCTAGGAGGTACCGGTGAAGTCAATTGATTACCAGGTGAAGGAAAGGACGTTGTGCAAGTTTGTGTCTCCAATTTGAAGATCACCCTAGATATCATCAATCTTTGGTCACGGTATTTAATTACCTAGATATTTTATTGTGTAAGAGAGTATTAATTTGTAAATTGAATATGTATGGGTAGAAAGTCTTGGATTGTGACATAACATTCCTTTCGTTCTAGAAAATTCAAAATAAAATAGACATCATTCAAATTGATCCAAAATTTTCATATTCTAATTGGATACTCATTGATCTTACTCGATTTGTTCCATTTCCTTGAATACTCATGCATTGTTGTATATATTGCTTGGAATTGGAGCTAATATTTGTTGATATTTTCTTGAACATCTGGTTTTCTTTTCTAATTATTGTTTTAATATTTTGGAGAGTAGGATAAAAAATAAATGATGTGTTATGTAAGTGCGGTGGCGATGGCACCTAGGAATCATTATTAAATTTGAAAATATTTTTACCATACTCTTGACACCTAGATATCTATCAAAACAATGAGACACTCTTACTTTCATCGTTTACATACTCGTTGAAGAACGTATGGTACTAAGAACCAATCGGGTGTTTATATAGTTCGTCCGATTCAATCTCTATCTTCGATATCTTGTCCATTCTAGGGTCAAACTCCTCTTATTGTTTCACTAGTGGTGTATTTGGCTTAAAGTAATCTAATTTGGTCATTTTACCCAAGATTTTTAAAATACTCACTTACCTTGTCAACATCATCATGACTCCAGACTATTACAATCATTTCAAAGATGCTAAGTTTCCGTACCATTTATAGAGTTTGAATTTTTCCTCTTTTTTTTTGGTCAATGTTTGCAATATTTAGAGCACCATACTTCTATCCCTTTGTCTCATTACTTAACCTAAAATTCGTTGTATCAATGTGCTTAGCCACAAACTCTTTCCATAGCGATCTTGGCAATGGCTCTACTTTACCCATTTCTCTTGGACAGGGTTTTATCTAGCAATCACAATACCACGAGTTCATGCCACTCTATCCTTGAGCCTTTGTGTGTGCGCTCTGAGTGTCCCCTTGATCAAATATCAAAACCTCAAAACCCTTCCACACATACTCTGCAATGTTTTCGTTTCTGCAACTCGTAATTTCTCAATTTTGCAGACTGAGACTCAATTAGATTAATCCATTTCTTCGTTCTACATGAGAGCTGAGCTAAGCACATAATTGTGGAATCCAATACTTCATTGTAATATTTCACTCATTTCCTAATGTGAGCATGCATCCATCACTTGGCGTTCCTTGGATTGTTTCGATCACATGAGTAATAATTGTGGAAAACCTTTGCCAGGTAATAGGAGTTATCTCCTTACACTGGTGAACTTTCTTTATGCATACTCCTTCCAAATTTTGTTATAGAAAGATTTGCCTCACCCTATGCAAACTTGCTCAGAAGGCCTTTTCCATTTCCCTATGCAGACTTGAAGTCCCTTTTTGCAGTTCCCAAATTAAAAATTGATTTTTTCCACATATATGCACCCTAACAGTTATACAACATGCATATACGCAGGTTGCACCATTACAACCTGTATACATCGGGTTTTGTGCCTAAAATTAAAAAATGGTGTTAGGTTTCCATGTCACGTCACAAGATTCATGACCCTTGACCTTCCATATACTAGAAATGTTTCGACTTGGCCCTTCAATTCCATTTGAAGGCTATAAATGGGCCATATCCAAGTTGTGGAAAAGAGAAGAAGAATTCAACTTTGAGAGCAAAGTTACTCTGGAGAAATTACTCACTTCATATTGAGTACTCTTAATCCCTTTGTCCTTTTAAGTTTAAACACATTGTTCTTCCCCAAGCTCTTCCCTATTTGATGGAGAACCTCATTGTCTCTCTTATATGAACTTTGCTTTGGTCGAGGATTGAACTGGTGGAGGCCCAATTTGAAGGGGCTTAGTTTCTTGATTCCGAACGTGCCGACACAGAATTTTGTCATTCATACACTTATGTTGATTACATTTTAATATAAATTATCTTTTCTCGTCCAATTAATGTCTTGCAAATATTTGAATTGTTATTCCATGGGCGTATTTGTTATGGATATTGATGGATTATGCTATTGAATGTGCTAACTTTATATATCGGTTTTACCCCATGCCATAGAGTGATTTTCCTCATGACAAAGTTTGAATTTCTCAAAATCATCTTAAACCCGCCAACACAATCTTCACACGATTAAAATTTTCAGAACTTAAATTTATCGATTTCAACGCATACCATTAATTTTGGAGGAAAACCCATCTACAAGTATGTGCTAGAAAGGCTTTCCAATGACTTAATTTAAGTGTGAATCTTGGTTGATCTGAATACCACACCAGGAGACACCAACAATTATCATCCATCTATGTATATTAATGAATCGATGGTTAATTGAGTCGATAGACATTGACAGAAACCTATACATCAAATTTATACAAAAGGAATTTGAACTTCGCTCTTAATGGAGAGTCAACCGGTAGACAAATGTTTTATAACTATTCATTACATCACTAAATGGCGGTCTACGTATGGTGTTTGGCCGAACAGGTAAGTTAAAAATTAATTATAACATACTTAACTAAACCAAATTGGTAGACCTAACTAATGGATGATCTGTGACTTTGCAATTACTTTTTCTTTAGCAGGCTTGACACTTGTTGTTTGGTGTGCAATTTGATAAGTCAATGTTTATATGAGTGATCTATGGGTTCGATTAAGGACGCATAGTCAATTCTTTGGTTCCTTGTGGGCTCTCCTCTTAGCGCCTGCTTCTATGTTGTCTCGTGACTTGGCATGCGATATACTTGGTTGGATGGTCTAGATTTTGGTTGCATGTTGGGAATGAGTCTCGGTGAATGATAAACATTACATTTAGTACTCATAATTAAATTCTAATAATGGAATTAGCAAGGGTTGCTTGGCAACGCAGTCCCTGCCTAGTTGGTTGGGAAATACATGTTGAACAATGAAACTTAATATAACTAAATGCACAAGTAATGAACATTTTTTGTCAAAAGATAATAATTGAGGGTTGTTTGTTATTTAAAATGTATAATGAACGGTAAGTTGAATGGAAATATAATATTCATAAATATAATAATGCATAATAATAAATACATACTATAACTTTTTATATTTAGATGTGGTGATTGGTGAAATTCATTGATTATGTAATTAATTCTACATATTGAAAGACATGAAG
>JZKD02S1770074.1:67199-79564 GCA_000966675.3 Picea glauca
AATTCGGTAATGCTAAATTTTTTGTGTCCAACAACCATTCAAACATTGATAATTTTTTATATTTTTTCTAGAAGAACTAATTCGGGAATACTATGTTTTGCACGCAAACCACATGTATTTCAACTTTCTAGCCACCTGTCTGTACTAGGTCACATTTACTCCCATACCAACCTGGCAGGGACTACGCTGCCATGCAACACTTGTTATAATGAGATTCGTTACTCCAGGTTTGTTACACATCACTTTTATGAAATAACCTTTTGTCTACTATCCACCAGCTTGAAATAATCTCTTTAAGACCATTTTTCTCATGAAATTTTGTCACAAACTCTGTATTCAAATTATGTTTAGGTTCAGAAAATTTGTAGTATGTTTCCATATAAATATCCTTAAATGAAGCTATAATTTCTCCCTTTTCATTCTTAATGTCCCTTTCTTTTGTGTCAGTGTAGATAATGATCCAACCAATTGTTTCATAGCATGACAGGACATGTAACTTGACTGCGATAGAATGTAACCTTGACTTTCTGATATTTTGGTAAACTAGGTCATCAAAATTTCTCCTGTTAGTGTAAATGTGTTGAACCTGCACAGAATAGATCTAGCTAGCAAGTGACATACACAATTTGTAAAGAAAATTTGAGAAAAGAGAAGCAAGAGAGAAAGAATGGAAGAATTATCATTAACCAAATGAATGAATGATAATTTACACATGATATACTTTGTATAACTCAATTAATGTGCACTGGAGGAGAAGCCAAAACACCATAGTGGTGGTCTAGAGTGATCTGGACACACACCGATAGTTACGGGAGTAAAATTCCACCTATTCTAGTCTCTCAGGAAGTTATGGGAGTTAACTGCCACTTAGTCTGAGTTAACTAGTCTCTCAGTATTTAGTTAACTCATTGAAACAAAGTGAAATGAGGAGGAGATCAGGGAATCATGAGTAATGTGCTAGTATGGTGATGAACCCAAGGACAATGTGCATTAGTTGGTTATGATCCCAATGTTGCATGGTGATGAAACCAATGTGGCATCTAGAATCCACTCAACTGATCAAACTGAAGTGTGAATTGAAGAGAATATTCTCCTAGAGTGTAGGAAAATGAATATTCTCCCTAAACTATAGGATAATGAATAATGACTAATAAACATAGGAAAAACCTTAGGAAAAAAAAATCATAGGTGTGTGTGAAGTATCTCCAACACCCCCCCTGAACATCACTATGGTGAAAATAAAGAATGGGTCCCGGCAACGAGGCCATGTTAGGTACCCAAATACAAAACATACATTGAAATAAACAAGGAAAGAGAGAAAAACTCATGGGAAAATCCCTCCCTCAAAGTACAATGTATGTAAAAAGAAGAACTGACAGTTGCTAGGAAATGGTGTCCTTCACTCCAAGACAACTACACAGAGAATGGAACTTCTTCTCAGTGAAGGTCTTGGTGAAGATGTATGTAGTTTGTTCTAATGAAGGATAGAATTGTAGGTCGATGATCCCCTCGTGTACTAAGTCTCGGATGTAGTGCATGTGGATATCAATGTGCTTCATCTGTTTCCTCTGAACTAGATATTTGCAGAACTTCAGAGTGCTCTAGTTGTCACACCAAATGACAATCGGTCGATGAAACTGAATGTCCAACTCAATGATAAAATGTTGTAGCCACATAGCCTGGATGGTTATGTTAACTACCCCTATGTACTCTGCCTCAGCTGAATATAGAGAAATAGCATCATGCTTCTTGCTCGATCAACATATAGGATAGAAACCAAGACTGAGTGAGTAACCATATGTGGACTTGCGATCAATACTATTGCCAACCCAGTCAGAATCAATGAACCCGATGAGGTCCAATGTAGATTTTATTTCATAGTGAATCCCAAAGGTGATGGTGCCCTGTACGTATAGAAGGATATGCTTTGCAACCTTCTAATGTAGCTCATGTGGCTCCTACATGAACCTAGAGACTGCTTCAACTCCATAGGAGAGGTCTGATCTGGAGTGTGTAAGATGAAACAAGATCCCCACTAGTTGTATGTACAGTGTGTTGTCAACCAGTGGAGTTTCCTTGCCATCTTCAAGTCTGAATACTAATAGGAAAGGAGTCAGGGCAGACTTGCAGTCTGTCATGTGAAATCTCTCAAGGAGATCTCATGCATACTTGGCCTGAGATAGTTTGATGCCTGATGCATCCTGACTGATCTCGATTCCAAGGAAAAAATGTAGAGGACCCATGTTCGTCATCAAGAACCTATCATGAAAAATCCTCTTGACTGCAACAATATCTGAAGTCAAGCAATTGGTGATCAAAAAATAATCAACATACAAAACTAGGAGCAGAAGTGAATCAACCGTCTTTGGCATGTAAACATTTGGGTCTGAATTACAACGTACAAAGTTCTGTGACAGCAGGTAGGATTCCAACTTCGCATACCATGCCCTCAGAGCCTACTTGAGGCCATAAAGAGACTTCTTTAGTCGACAAACCAAAGATGAATCCTACATAAATCCCTGGGGCTGCTCCATATAGATCTCCTCAGGTGAAGAAATGCATTCTTCAAGTCCATTTGATGGACTTCCCATCCTTTGTTTGTAGCAATGGAAAGTGCCAAATGTATGGAATCCATCTTCACTACTAGAGCGAAGGTCTCATCTTAGTCAATACCGTGCACCTATTGAAAGCCTTTGGAAACTAGCATGGCTTTGTATCTACTAACATGTCCATCCGTTGCACTCTTGGTCCTATAGATCCATATGTGCCTGACAAGTTTCCTTCCTACAGGAAGGGGAACTAGATCCCAATTTTGGTTATCGAGGAGGGATTTGTACTCCTCCTGCATGGCAGATTCCCAAAATGGATTTCTAGCAGCCTCTCCATAGGACTGTGGATATGAAGACTGAACCAAGAAAATATTCCTAGGTGGCATCGATTCAGTGGAAATGAGTGCAATAGGAGTCTCCTCTAAATCAAATCAAGTCCTCCTAGTATCAGCTAGATCCCCAAAACTATCTATTTCATCCTGAAGAGTAGTCTTGGCCCACTTGGGCCTCAGCTCTGGCTCTATATCTACATCTGCATGCACTGAATCTGCATCTGACTGTACGGAATCTATATCTAGATCATTTGAATCCTATGAATCGGAGCTGTCATCTAAAGAATATTCGACATGTGCATTTTCATCGTCTCTGATAGGTGGAAGAAAAAACTTGTCTGCATGCAGTTGTTGAGGTACATGTGAGACACTTTCCTCGAATTGGAAACTATGCTCACATGAGTCAATCCAAGGAAATATCAATGAGTCTGTATCAATTCACATTATCATGGTATCCAACAAAAATACACTATATGTTATGTGGATCAAGTGCCTTCCTCTTCTCAGAGGGAATCGCGGCCCATGCGCGTGAACCGAAAATACGAAAGTGGGTCACTTTTGGTTTGAGGCCTCTCCAATCATCGTAGGGGGTCTTACCTTGACAGATCTATGGGGAGATATGTTTTGGATGTAAGTTGCATGATTAAGTGCTTCAGACAATAATCTATGCGGAAGTGACTTTGCATGTAGCATGCAAGATGTCATATCTTTCAGAGATCTATTTTTCCACTTAACAACTTTTTTTTCCTACGGAATATAAGGAACCATGTGCTTCAATTGAATCCCAACCTCATGAAAAATATTTTGTATCTCATGGTTGACATACTCTCCCTCATTATCTGTTCATAGGATTTATTTATTTTTTCCTAATTGTGTCTCAACAAGGGCTTTGAAATCTTTGAAGTGTTGAAAGACCTCTGATTTTTTCCTGAGAAAGAAAATCCATGTGAAGCATGAGAAATCATCAACAAAAATGAGCATGTACCTTGATTTATTGATTGATGTATGCAAAATAGAGCCCATGAGGTCATTATGGATCATATCTAAAGGAGATGAAGCCTTTTGAGTCTTTCCTTTGTCGAATTTCTCTTGAGGGTGTTTTCCAAGAACACATTCCTCACAAATTTATTTGGAGAAGTGGATGTTAGGTAAACCATCAACCATTCCCTACTTGTTAATTTGTTGCATATATCTGAAATTTAAATTCCCAAAGCTTTTGTTCCATATCCTACTTATTTCATCATCATGGGTAAGCAGTAAGGAAAATTTTGGTTCAATAAATTCAGAAAATGTGTAGAGTCTATATTGATGATTTACCTCACTGGTAGAAACCCTAGAATTGGTTTTCATGTCATAGATATCCACTACATCAGGTGTGAATATGAATCTATTTCTAGTTTCAGATTTAGTCATCTGATACACAGAGAGAAGATTGAAGGAAAGTTTGGTAATGTGTAGCACACTCTCGAAGCTTCCATTTGGGACCTCGACTGGAGAGTTGTCCCCCATCAGAATAGGAGTACCTTTGCATGCGTTCAATGAAGAGTAGACTTCTTTTGTGGCTTCCATGTGGTGTGATGCACCTGAATCTACAATCCAAGTATTGGGAGAGGAGTTGGTGGCAATCAAAGCATGGCTAGAATTTCCTTTCTTGGGATTTTGATATTTTTCCTTCTTCTTCTTGGCACACTCGAGGATGCGATATCAAAGGTTGTTTTTTTGAAGTATTTGGGCCATTTGATCTATTTGTTTCTGTATACATGTGGATTCTAGATGGAATCCTTTATGGCAGTAACTGCATTTCTCCAATTTTCTTCCCTTTCCACCTTTGGATATTAAGACATTGTTGAAGGGTTTTGAGTACCCTTCCTTATTTGGAATTGCATGTGATTTCATTTTGTCTTTTTCTTTATATTTATGATTTTTATGACCTCTACCATCATGCACAGTAAGTGCATGTGTGTTTGGGCCTTTGATTTTTTCCATGTTGATAAGATTTTTTTGCTCTTGTGACATAGATTCAATGAAGACCTCAAAAGAGGGAATCTTCCAGGTGGCTCTAGAGGTGAGCCTAACTGGATGAAATGTGGATACAAACACTGAGTATTCCAGACCAAGTTTGGAGAGAATGGTTAGAAACATTTTTTTCCCCTCAGATTTATCAATCCCGCAAGCCTTGACTTGTGACAACAAATCCTTATATTTGGTAAAGAAATATTGGATATTTTCGAAGGTTTTTGGATCCAAAGTGAGAAATTCCACCTCGAGCATGTGTCCCCTCATATCGTCTTGTTTTCCAAAAATCCCTTCCATGGTAGTACAAGCTTCATCGAGGTTTTTACAGGAGGATGTGTGAAAAAGGAGTTCAGGAGAAATGAGACTGCAATAGTTCCAAATGCTTCATCCATTCGATTGAGATACTTGGATTTTTCTATGGATGATGTGGATTCGGTCTTTGTTTCCTCTGCCTCAAAGATGCATTATGACCTTCTCCTTCCATGAAAAGAAATTGTACAGTGTAAGAATGAACTATTTTGGAAATTCCATTTTTTTTTATGTCTTCAATCTTTGGTAACTGCAAAAATAATATGGTGTGTCTTTTACCTAGCAGTCAGTCGACTCTGATACCATGTAAATGTGTTGAACCTACATAGTATAGATCTAGCTAGCAAATGACATACACAGTTTGCAGAAAAAATATGACAAAAGAGAAGTAGGAGAGAAAGAATGGAAGAATTCTCATTAATCAAATGAATAAAATACAATTTACACATGATATACTCTTTATAACTCAAATAATGCACATTGGAGGAGAATCCAATGCGCCATAGTGGTGTTCTATAGTGATTTGAACACACATCAGTAGTTACGGGAGTAAAATGCCACCTAGTCTAGTCTCTCAGGAAGTTACGGGAGTTAACTGCCACCTAGTCTAAGTTAACTAGTCTCTCAGTCTTTAGTTAACTGACTAAAATAGAGTGAAGTGAGGAGGAGATCTGGGAATCATGAGTAATGCACTAGTATGGTGATGATCCCAAGGACAATGCACATTAGTTGGTGATGATCCCAGTATTGCATGGTGATGAAACTAATGTGGCATCTAGACTCCACTCAACTGATAAAATTGAAGTGTGAAGTGAAGAGAATATTCTCCTAGAGTGTAGGGAAATAAATATTCTCCCTAAACTATAGGAGACTGAATAATGACTAATAAACATAGGGAAAATCTTAGGAAAAATAAATCCTAGGTGTGTGTGAAGTATCTCCAATAGTTAGGGTTAGTTAGTGGCACAATGTCTGGAAAATTCTCCTCCTTAAACTTTTTGTATATCTCACCCCATCTAGGTAAATATCTACCCTTGGAAATGAAGTTCTTTGTATCTCCAAAAACAAGTTTGAAATTATCATTTTCTAGTTTAAGAATTTTGATTACTTGTTCTGTAACCTCCAGTTCTATTTCCACAAATTTAGTCTCTTTATTTAAGATAATTATTTCAATCTTTCATAGGACTCACTTTCAATTTTCCATTTGAGTTTTCTAGGAGAATTTATGGCGGTTCTTGGAGCATTTTTCTTCGATGACATGGTTCCTAATTACATCAAAAAAAAATTAAAAAAAAATAAAAAACTATTTCCAGACACAACTATGTTTTATTATGAACTAACTAAAACAATTTCATCACATTACTTATCTCATAAACATGGGAAATATAATTTGCTTAATGCAAGAACAATTAACAACTTACTTGGTTCAAATGCAAACAAAAAACTTGTAACACTTCAAAACTAATGTAAACTCGTCTTCTTGCAGGTTCAAGTGAAGTACAATACTCTCTGCTTTCAAGTAACAAATCAACAAATTCTGGAGATAATCAATTTCAAGTGGAAAAAATCATTTTTTGTCTACCATGAATTTTAGTGCATTCAATACCCATCATTTCAAAATCTTGCAAAATCTTTGAAAAATGCTATCACGTGTGTGATTGAAAACATCTTGTATGTTTTCGAATTAGTTTAAATCATATTTTGGATGATTTTCCCGCTTTGTATTCATGTTTAAAATGTTCAATTCGAAAACAATTATGACTTTGACATGAGGTGTATTCAGATCAAACATCAAATTTTTAATTGGATAGAACTAATCCTTTTAGTTAGAATTTTTTTACAAATAATACAAACTTGGAAGAAGGAGTTCAAACAAAGTCAAAACTTTATTTTAATGAAAGTGTAAAATCAATCTGGATAATAAATAAATAATAAATAAATAAATAAGATAAAACAACATTCAAAACGGAAGAGTGTTTCAAGTTAAAACAAAACTTATATCCAACTCATAAAAGTAAGAAACACTTCCAAATAAAGTTAAGTTGTCATCCAAAATAGAGAGAAAACAAAAGTTTTAAATCCATTTGAAATGAAGCTAAAATAAAGGTTTTGAAATGCTGTGAAATATTAAAATATTCAAAATCATTGAAATCCTTGAAACGTTTAAATTTACAAAAATGTATTAGCTTGGAGATAAATTAAAAAAAAAATGCATT
Organism: Picea glauca; assembly: GCA_000966675.3. Taxonomy (NCBI): domain Eukaryota; kingdom Viridiplantae; phylum Streptophyta; class Pinopsida; order Pinales; family Pinaceae; genus Picea; species Picea glauca. The sequence continues at coordinate 74,622 of JZKD02S1770074.1, forward strand.
ATTAAAACAAAATCAAAGTGGTACCCAAAATCTCTCTCAAGATTTTAGGGTTTGTTGAAGTGTCAACATGATTAGAGTGGAAAGTAAAGTTCTAACTCCATCGAAAGTGAAATTCCAACTCTATCAAAATTCACTAGTATGCACCATTAAAACAAAAAGTGGGAAATATGCTCAAATGATCTGAGAAGAAATTGGAAAGTTGCTTAAAAACCAATGAAAACTATTTTTTTTCCTGGGATAAATAAAGAGAATCAAGCGTATCCTCAAACTTTGCACGAAGTTCATATTCCACTTTTCCTTATGCTTACATTTTTTTATCTACAATGATTCCTTACTTCAGTTTTCATATTACATTAGAGCCTACATTATCTTAACATTTTCCATATAGGATAAATAAATCATAGTCATGTAGATATTTTAACTTATGACTTGAAGCTATTTGGGTCACATGAGTTTGAATGAAATGGAAATGTAATCACATAAGAGGTCACTTATAGAACACAGAGTTAATAACATTTGTGACATTCCCCAGCTTAACCAAGGAACATTACTTGAGGAAATACACATAAATTCAAACTTTTTCTACTAATTAAATTCATGTAGCTTGCCATCTATGAATTATATAAAGGTTTAACCATTTTTAGATACCCGTGACTATATGTAGCTACAACATGCTGAAATAATGTGAGTATAGAAAACAAACTCATCTATAGTAGCATATAAATCATTCCCATTCACAAAATAAAATGCACAGCAATTAAACTTATAAATTAACTTTAGTTCCACTTTGTTAATCTTTTTAAAACAATTATGCAACCAACTGCTTGGGACATATGTTCCACCCAACCATAGACTTGTTGTTTTGGATCTCAACAGCAAGTCACTCTTGAGTTGGGGCTAGGAATCCACAAGAAAGGGGTGTCCCTCACTATCTACTCACAACTCAGACATTCCATAACCCACTGACATTCTCCTACAACTACCCTGATTTCGACCAGCTCTCTTCCTATTGACCTTTCCAACCCAAGGAATGTACCCCTTCACTACTCTTAGTCCATTGGGTGTCCCATTTGTTTATCAAGGTCTCTCTGGCATAGATAACACAGAATCTCCCTACTAGGTACTCAAGGGCACTTCCAGGAAAACAACAACAATCACTTGTTACAGTGCAACTCACACAAGAGTTCACTCTTCAGGTCTGACAACCTGGATATTCAGTCTTTAGCTCCAAAAATTATCTAGAATTCACCCTCCATGGTTTCTTCAACTTTAGTGTTATTTTTCCCCGTTCTCTACTTGTTGTTCATGCAAAACATGCATGTGAAAAACTTTATGTTCTCTCCATACAAATTTCCTCCATTTTCCCCAAGTAAATTAAATACTCACTTTTCCCAATGTTGATTGTACTTCATCCCCATGCTTCCAATAATTATGGGATGTGAATTTTTACACCCATCCTCTTACATGATTTTAATGATTGAGCTCTCATACACTCAACCCAAAAATAGAAGGTTGGCCCCAATGATAATAAAATTCAGGAAAGTGGGTTTGAATTAATACCCATAAATAATTTCCCCCTTGGAACCCTCTTAGAAACTCCCTTCTCCTGTGGAAAACTCAACCCCCGTCTTTGTCCATGTCCCCTCGTAGTTGGCATCACATTTTATATATTAAAATTCAGAAATACAATTCACGTATTACATCACTTGGTCATAGCCACATTCATATCTACATTATGCATTAATTAAATTGGGGATTATAGAAAGGATGTTACATTCCCCATCCCCTACAATTGTGCACGTCCTCTATGCATAGTACCATAATGAAATACATATACAATTTACATCACAACATTTAGAAAATAAAAATTCTACAATTTCACAACTCCAACAACAGTTCCATTCATAATCTCTCATTCTTCTCAACATGTTGACCCAAGAAATGTGCCCCCTTCACTACTCTCATTCCATTTTGTTGCACCATTATTTTATCAAGGCTGTCAAAGTAGGTGACCAAGAATTCTGAGATGTGGCTCTGAAACTCTAGCTACCCAAAAATGGAGTCTTGCATTTTCATCTTCTATTTTCTTCAAAATTGACAAAAATTTCTAGGTATTCCTCCTGCATAGTTTCTTCATGCTCCCACATTGCATCTTCAGGACCGTAGTAGGTCGACTGGACCTTTACCGGGACGATTTCTTTGTTCTTGAGCACTTTGACTTTACAGTTCAGGATTTGTCCTGGTTCCGCCCAGAAATCCCCTTCTTGCTCCACCTAGATCACAGTCCAATCAATTATGTGGTTAGGGTCAGGCACATATTTCTTTAATAAGGATACATGAAATACATTATGCACTCTCATGGATATAGGAAATGCTAGCATGTATACAACTGGCCATATCTTCTCTAATATTTCAAAAGGCCCACAATATCTTGTTGCCAACTTTTGGAAGCAACTCAATCTTAGTGAACTTCTTTTCTCTTTCACTTTTAGGAAAATGTGTTTGCCCACTTTAAAATATCTAAAAAATGTTAGATTATTGAGAGGGGGGTGAATCGGTAATAGAGATTTATAATCATTTAACCACAGTATGTAAGTGTTATTTATATTTATGATCATTATAACATTATCATCCAATAACTGCAGGGTAAATAAACCATGAACAGTGAACAATCATACACATACACAGTACACCAGTATTTTTACGTGGAAACCTAATGCGGGAGAAAACCATAGAATGTTTTTTCTTGTATTTATTTAAAATTTACATTCATTGGAAGCACCAGCTTCCTTTGTTCTCCAGTTGCAACTAGAAGGAGGCTCTGGCCCCTTATATTTTTAGGATACAACTTGAGGAAGCTCCAACTACCCAATTCTCTGGCTACAACCAGAAGGAGGCTACAACCCCCTATGTTATCCATCTACAACAGGAAGATGGCTACAACCACCTATCATTGTCTCGTCCTTCTTCCCTAAAATATAAGTGTCAAATGATGAAACCACTACCACATTGTCACTATGAGATATACCACTATGAACTTGTACCAACCTCTACCAACAACCTATAACCAACTTGTCCCACTGACCTGTAACCAACTTGTACCTTTACTCAGCATGTACCAACAAAACCTAATATGTACGTGACATGTATATGTTGCAACTCACGTATGTATGTGCCCTATCTATATTGCAGCCTTCGTATGTACGTGGTTTGTCTATGCTGCAATCTGCATACACCTTTAGTAAGCTAGGTTTTTCACCTTTTTTGTAACTTCAAACACTTTGTTTCCTATGTCAAATCAACCTATAACATGTCATTGTGTCTTATCTGTAGTTGTTTCATGTGCATAAATCATCTATAAATCCCTTAACCAAGTGCATCTATGTCTCTCTAGTCATGTGCCATACATGTGTGTACAATCATGAACAAGTGTAATAATACTCACATAGACTATACATCAAACCCTTACTGATATGAAGCCTCACACCATAAAAACACCTTCACAACCACTTCACAACCAAAAACCTCAACCATATACCAAGAAATACAAACTATGTCTCAACACTTTAACCGACAAGATGAACCAATGAATAATACCAACATACCATTGTTGTATTTCTTTAGATCTATCTCATACCATAAGTTCCATAGAGCCAACACTCTCTCTAGGGAAAATACATCAAAATCCCATAACCATATCTCATGAAAACAAAAATATCCAACTACACATAAGAATATGACATACCTTTTGAATATGTAGATAGATTTGTTGTACCTGATCACTGTAGACCTCCATGGGAGCTTGATTTCAAACTCTGAGAACCTGGCACCCTCACCAAATCAATATTTCATGGATTGTCCACATGTACGAACCATGTTATACTGTCAGTACACGTACGTATGCACCCTTCTACATTGCATCCCACGTACACCTAAAAAACTAGGGTTTTTTTTTCAGCATTTCTGTAATTTCGAAACTTTCGTTATCAACCCTTCATACTACCTCATACTTGCATAACTCCAAATGTATCAATGATTACTTGCAATAAACCTTAGACAATAATAGATATGCAATGTTCTCAATAGATGCTAATATGAGAGCCTTTATCTCTTATTTATACTTCCATGTAGCTTCCTCAAGGGGTTACCTTATAACTAACTTAACCCAATTTCCTTGTTTTGGGGCTAACCCACTTCTAACCACTTGTCCACTTATAACCACTCTATCCACAAATAGTAAAATCTCCACTTCTAGTTGAAACTAATTTACTTTTAATTATTTTCTTATTGCAACAACTTAACCTATGATTAACTCCTAGTTTCACCCACTTGAATGGTAAAATTCTTCTAGGAGCTTCTAGAATAATTTGACTTCTTTGACCTTCTAGATAACTCATGAGGGTTCTCCAACTTCACAAGGCCATAAATCTCTAATCATGAGGAGTCATGTGACGTTCCACATATCATCGAAAATGGCATGACATGTACTATCCATCTAGAATAGTCTTACCTAAAAATATACTAACCTTCATATCATTATACATCAAACAAACTTAAGTCCCTTAACGATATTGTTGGGGCTACCGAAATTTGCTATTGGACTTGATTCAAGGGTTGAAATCAATGAAAACCAACCCAATTAATCAACAATATCCCCATTTGTCATTGATGGAAACACTCTGATGCAACACTGAAGTCATATCGCTCATGCTCCCCATGTGACCATCACTCCCCTTGGAAACATACCTATGTGATCTTTATCCAAGCATCGAATTCTCTATCCATGAATTTGATTAATATCTCCCCCTTTGACATCAATGGAAAATGTAAATTCTCGTCAGGGTTGCTCCCCCTAACTGAACTGTCCTTGGGGTTGCTACCCCTGACTGAACTCTTCCCGAACCTACTCACCCAAATTGAATTGTCCTCTTTATGGTTCTTCC
>JZKD02S1770096.1:33655-49959 GCA_000966675.3 Picea glauca
TGACATTGTGCTCTGTGTTGAATGTTACGCACTTTGGGCTCCATTCTCATGGATTTTAAATAATTAACCATGCAATTCCAATAGGAGGGACAATAGTATAAGTTCCAAGGCATCACAATAGACTCCATTGAGATCATTAGTTCCCATCGAAAGGAAAATATCCTCTGAAAACGTCATTCGGGCATTATTTTCCAACTCCATTCCATTCAAGCAGTTGAGACACCCTCTGTGCATCCTAACTTCCAATATATCCTCTCCAAACACCAAGCTTTTTTTTTCCACTCCCCATGGACTTCCCCCTTCCTATGGTGTTCATGATCATTTCATTCCTATAATCCTGTGCATTCTTCCTCCCAATGTTCACCCTTATTGTCATCCCTTTGCCTAGAAGAATGAAATTGAGAAAATTGTTCAAGAATTGCTTGACATGGGTGTTATCCATCCTAGTACCAACCCCTATTCTTCTCATGTGGTCATGGTACTCAAGAAATAAGGAATTTGTCCCATGTGTCCAGACTTTCACGCCCTCAACAAAATCACCATCAAAGACAAATTTCCCATTCTTGTTATTGATGATCTCTTGGATGAATTGAGTGATGCTCAATACTTTACTAAACTTGATCTTCGTTCTAGCTACCACCAGATACATATGAAAGAGGAAGACATTCCCAAGACTGCATTTAAAACTCATGAGGGTCACTATGAGTTGTTGGTAATGAAATGTGGCATGTGTAATTCCCCCTCCACTTTCCAAAGTCTCATGAACCATGTATTTTATCCTTTTCTCCATCATTTTGTATTAGTTTTATTTGATGATATTCTCATCTATATTAGAACTTGGACAACCCATCTCACCAATGTGGCTTAAGTTCTCCATCTACTCTCTTAGCACCAACTTTTCCTCAAACAATCTAAATGTGCCTTTGGAGCCTCGAAAATGAAGTACTTGGATCATATTGTCAGCAAGGATAGTGTATGGGTGGATCCTAAGAAAATTTAAGCTATGCAAGATTGGCCTCACCCTAAAACTCTTAATATCTTTCATGGTTTTTTGGGTTTAACGGGTTATTATAGCAAGTTAGTTAAAAATTATGGAAAATTTTCCACACCTCTCACTGCTCTCCTTAAATAGAATGCTTTCTCTTGGACTCCAACAATTGATCAATCCTTCCACTCCTTGAAAGAGGTTATGTGCATGACTCTTGTCCTCGCATTTCCAGAATTCACAAATACTTTTGTCCTGGAATGTGATGCTTCAAGGAAACGAATTGGGGTCATCCTCATGCAAGATGGTAGGCCTTTGGCCTTCACTAGAAAACAATTTTCAGAGTGATATTTAGGCCAATCAATCTATGAAAAGGAAATGTTGGCTATTATGCATGTCGTGGATATCTAGCATCCTTATGTATTGGGGCAACGCTTCTAGATAAAATTTGATCACCAAAGCCTCAAGTATTTTTTGAAAAAACGAATTTCATTCTCGGAGCAACAAAAATGGGTGACCAAGCTATTTGGATATTATGATTATGAGATCATTTACAAGAAAGGAAAAGAAAATGTGGTTGACAATGCTCTTTCTAGGAAGTATGAAGAAGAAGGGTCTCTCTTTTCCCTCTCCTTCATTGCACCACATTGGATCCAAGTTGTTCGCCAGGAATGGTTGCAAGATCCAAACATTTCTTGATTGATCCAACGATTGCAACACCATTCTCCAGCTTATCCAGGGTACTCTTGGCACAATGAAAAGCTTCACTACAAAGACTGTCTTTATTTAAGCAAACAGTCGCAACTTAAATCCATGGTGCTTTATGAGCTTCCTGCTTCACCCACAACTGGGCATTCAAGGTTTACCAAAACCTATGAACAGGTCAAACTTTCTTTTTTTCTGGGATGGTATGAATCAAGATGTTCATACCTTTGTAGTTGAATGGGATGTCTATGAATGCAACGAGGGAGAAACAATCAAAGCTCCATGCACACTCCGACCACTTTTGATTAACCCTACTATTTGGAGGGATATTTCTATGGATTTCATTGTTGGCTTACCTAAATTGGGAAATAAGTCCGCCATCATGGTGGTAGTTGACCATCTTTCCAAATATTCTCATTTATGTGCTCTTCAACACCCATTCACTGCATCCATAATGTCTCAAATTTTCATGGATAATATCTTCAAACTTTATGGCATGCCTCATTCAATTGTCTTTGATTGAGATCCAACTTTCACCAGCAATTTTTGGCAACAATTGTTCAGGATCTAGGGAACCCAATTGCATCTCAACACTGCCTACCATCCCCAGAATGATGGAAAAACTAAAGTTATCAACAAATGTTTGGAAACATATTTGCGGTGTTTTGCATCTGACAGAAAAAATCAGTGGGCTCAGTGGTTACCCCTAGCTTAGTGGTGGTACAACGCATCTTACCATACAACTACTCACATGACTCCTTTTGAAGAAGTCTATGAACAAAATCCACCATTATTTGTCTCATACATGCCAGGTGTCTCCAAGATTTAGGAGGTTGAAAAAACATTACCTTCTGAGAGGCCATTCTTTGTACCCTCAAAGAAAATTTGGTCATGGATTAGAATCCCATCAAGAAACAAGCAGATCAATGTCGTTTTGAATGTCAATGTTTTGAAGGGGACCAAGTGTTTCTTTGTATACAACCTTATAAGTAGACTTCACTCAAAGTTGAACAATGTCAAAAACTTTCTCCCAAATTTTATGGTCCTTATACCATTATCAAGTGAGTGGGGAACCATAGCCTACCAGTTAGCTATGCCCAGTCATTCTTAAGCTCAATCTTATTTTTTCATATCTCATTCTTAAAGAAAGTGATTGGAATTAAGTGCCAAACTCAAACCGGTCTCCCTGAGTTGGATGAAGAAGGTTCCATTTGGTTGTAGACACAATCAATATTGGACCAACGAGAGCATAGTCTTTGTCAAAGAACCATCAAGGAAGTGTTAGTTCAATGGAAAGATACAACTCGAGAAGATGCCACCTGAGAGCCGACCACCATTTTGCAACAATTTCCTTATCTCAAGATTTGAGGACAAGATTTTTCTTCAAGGGGGAGGGCATGTTAGGGATCTAACCTCCCTAACCCCTTATGTAGGTAGAATAATATACTTTCCATGTAATAAAGGCCGACATTAGTTAATAAGGCCTATTTAATAAATGTGAACAAGTCAATCTAAGAAGACCTAATAAAAGCTTCCACTTCTAGAAAGATATTCCTTTAGAATGTTACTTAGAAGATACAATTAGTATAAATAAGAGTAGGAGACATGAGAAAGCCTTGTATTGAGAATTATTGTAATAGAGCACTGCATTATTGGAGGATTCCCCCTTGAAGAAACAAGTGAACATTGCTTCCTTTCAATAAAGGCATTATTGTTGGTATTGTTATTCTTAATATTTTGTTGTTACGTTGGTATTTATTGAATATTTTTGTTTTTGCTTATTACATTACATATGGTACCTTACACAGTTATAGGCTCCTCCGTGTTAGTAGATAAAGAAAATATACATATGAAATTAGAAGGACTATAATTATACCTATTTGGTTTCCTTCTTTTTCGAGTGGACCTCCTTACAATTTGAGGTGGAGTCTCTTCCTCCTCTTTTGAACTCTCTAAAGCCTCCTCCTTATTAGGTGCTTCATGAAATTCTTGTTCACTTTTTGGTTCATCTTTCTCATTCCTTGGTGGTATCTAAACCACTTACTTCTTTTCATCCTCTTCTAGTTGCACGACTATGGGATAAGGCTTAATTTTCTGAAAATAACATTTTTCTATACAAAAATTTTCTAGTGATAGGATCCCAAATATTGTACCATTTCACAGTGTCACACCAACATCATAGCCGATGAAGATACATTTAACTACCTTGTTATCCAACTTAGACTGCTTATCCTTAGGCACATGAGAATATGCCTCACAACTAAAAACATGAAGACATTGAAGTGAGGGATTCTTTCTCATCCAAACCTCCATAGGGTTCTTATCCAAAATACATGATGCAAGAGACCTATTAAAAAAGTAACATGTAGTAGCAACCACTTCAGCCCATAACTTCTTCTCTAAGCTGACTCCACTAAGCATACTCCTAGCTCTCTCCATCAATGATCTATTCATCTATTTTGCAACTCCATTTTGCTAAGGGGTATATGGAGTTGTCATGTGTCTTTCAATGGCATTCTCTTTACAAAACTTATCAAAATTTGTAGAACAGGATTCACCACCATTATCAATCCTCAACGCCTTAATATTCCTACTAGTTTGATTTTTCAAGAGAGCTTTAAGCTCCTTATCCCAACTAAAAAGATCAGATTTAGTTCTAAGAAAATATACCCATGTACTTCTACAATAATCATTAATGAATGAAGCATAATACAAAGAATTGGAAATTGAAGGAACTTTAATTGGACAAATACATCAAAATGAATTAAGTCCAACAACCCAGAATATTTATGAGAACTAAAATAAAACTAGCTTAGAAACCCAAAAAACCCACCTAAAGGAGGTAGCCATTGTCTACCAATAATGCAACAAGCAACCAAATCAGGGTGATTGTGTTTTGCAAGCCTGCCAAGGAGTGACTGGTCGCTCTATATACCAAATAATAGGAGTGACCATGGTAAAAAAAGGAAGAAAAATCAGAGATCTGGTCTAGATATGGCATATTTGAAGGATCTTACCACCTAGACAATAATGAGGAAGATAAATACACTACCTAAGACTCTTAGAAGAAAAAAAATAAAAAAAATTCAAATCTAAGGAAGAATCAATAAATCCTTCCCCATTGGATTTTCAAGTTCTGTTATGGGGAAATCTCCCCCACGGACAGGTGAGCACTCCCTCAGATCTTCCTTTGATCCAAGATGGATTGTAGGATATACAACAATACAATTTTCCTCTAGATCTAACAGATCTAATCCTAATTTATGCAATAAAAAAGGAGTGAATATGTTCCATATCTTATTTACAATGGTTATCCATGCATAATCCTAGTTGATGTTGCTCCAGAAATATAGTTCCAACTCCTAATACTTTCTTTCTCCACATAAGAGAACAACAATACCTCTCTCAATTCCATTCAAGCAAATAGAATGTCAAATACTTATTAAATCTAACCTTATCTACTGAAGAAACACTAGATCTACAATTGATAAGCATACACGACTGAATACAAACAATTGATGGAGGGTAAAACCATACATATTTATATTAATAAGTGGATAAAACATTACATCAATCAAACATTTTTACCTTGATTCCATATTGAATATCTCTCCTAGTTCCTTGCTCCAACTTTTCCTTAGCCCTCACACAAGCAAGACCAACTATAATGTGAAGATTGACTATATAAGAACCTCTTTGAAAATATGAAGCATAAGTTTACTCTCCAAATCTTCCTCCCTTAGAATTATTTCCTTATATAGATTGATGGAGGAGGATAAGGGATGTATCTACACCTCTAGAAGTTAGTGATATCTGAGTCCAATATGAGTTCCCAAGATCATCATGCAAGATTGACAACTCACCCAACATTGATCTCCTTGAAACTCATCAAAACTAGAAGGTTGTAGGAGTAGTTGTGCGTTGCCAATGGTGCAGCTAGCGACTGATCACATATTGTCAGTGGTGCAACATGCAACTAGTCACACCTTTCTAGGGATGCAAGGTGCGACCTCCCTAAAAAAATCACAAATCCAAGGCAAAAAAGGTACGTCTCATCATGACAAAACTAGTAGGTCCTCAATGTGTTTCTAGGATGGAAAATAGAGCTATAACATTTACAAATATACTTATCTCTGGAATTAACAATTGATTCACTAAGTTGACGTCAATAAAATTTTCCTCATTGTGTGGAAAAATAACAATGGTGATATCATTTATGTGAAGAGACCCTTTGAGTTTTACTAATCTGGAACCTCAAATTGAACTACCTATATTAGAAAACTTTCTTTCCTCTTTATTAAAATCTATTTTTTCAAAATATTTGACACAAACTTCAAACTAATACTTCCTTATAGTTTTTAAATAATGTCTTCAATTTTTGAATTTAAATTTTACTTGATTGGTACACTATATAATTCTTTACATTATTAATAATTTCACCAAAATTTAACTTGGATTTAAAATAATGACTGACCTTATCTTTTGACCTTCACATTAGGTTTCTTTCTTCACTTTTCACTTTACTTGATTGAAATTAAGAAATTACTTTTATAACCTTTTATTTGAATCTTGGTATATATATTTGAAAATAATATTTGAACTTCTTAACAATATATTTAAGAATGTAAATACTTTCACTTTTATTTATTTTTACGAGAATGGTATTATAAACTTTAATATTTTCACCTTTTATGTTATTCTATTACTTTTACATTTTATCAATATTTTCAACCTATTCACTTTTCATTTACAACTTTCCAATTTTTTTTAAGTTATTAATATTTTCATGTCATTCACTTTTATATGACTTCTTATAAAACTTATCCTAGTTTATAGATTTGTATTAATTGGTGAATTCTCACAATATCTATAACTTCTTCTCACAATGTAATTTACATTCATTTTTATTCTTCCGTGTAAAGAAAAATTTCTAAATTTTTCTATTCCTTCCAGCAAAAATAAATGCCTATAGCATAAATGTTCTCTTTTTTCCATAGCATAAATGTTCGCTTTTTCCTCAATATATTTTTTTGCTATAATTCTTAAATATTACTCTGCACATAACTAATATTTTCCTTGCAATGATATTCTTATGGTATAATGTAATACCAAAGTGATTTTGGTATTGGATTTGTTTCTCGGTAAAGATTTTTCTCAATTCAATGTTTCTTAGATAAAAAAAAATTTAAGTACCATTTCTTATCATGTATGTGGCAATTCACTTTACTTTTGGTAACTTTGGAATCTTTGTTTGACTTAATACTTCTTCACTTTAAAAGAACGTGTAAACTTTTTCTCATGTCAAAATGAGTTTGGACCACGAACATGGAAATTATTTATAACTAGAAAAATAAATTTGACCATATGTCTTTATCTCTTCCCCACTTAGGGAAAATTGTTAACCTTTGTTTTTTAGATACATAGTATGTGTGGGTATTGAGATCATCGTGTTCATTTTCCTCATGCTTTGGCTAGCTCCCACTATCATCTCTTGTGATCAACTAGGCCCTCCTCTTACTCTCAATATCATATTTCCTTTCTGATATTTTTTCATAATCTAACTATTGTAGTCCTTTAATGATAATTATACTTATGCCTTTTCTTCATATTCTAGTTTTTATTTCACTTACATGGTTGTTATATTTACTTACCTTAATTAAATAGTTTAGCTACTACTTTTCTTTCACAAGTAGTTGGACATGCTTCATCCTTATCTGGACATTCTTCACTTATCATGCACTTTAATGCTTCTTGCTCTTTTGTTTTCCATTTGTTTTATTCAAGTTTGTTGTCATGATTCCTACACACATGTGTTACAACTCTACTCACTTGAACTGATTCTAGAGGCATGGGTCACATGCAAACATTGAGCACATTAGATACCCCACTAGTGGATAACTACTCCATCCAAAGTGGAGCATCGAATTATGCTAGAAAAACTAGTAGTCTCTTCTCCATACATCCTTTCATTGCTATTGATTCTATTTTCACTTTGTCTTCTTTGATTTTGCATTCTTCTCTCTTTCCCTCCAACTCACTATGATACCCATCTTATGAATAATAGATCCTACAAGGGGGAAATATGTAGCATATGGATTTCTCACTTTAATATTCACATACACCTACCTAATAGGGATGTCATAATGTGGCCTAGCTTTGTGTCATGTCCATGCCCGACCCACCAAAGTGATGACATGAAGATAGGAAGTTGAACATAATATTTTGATGGAGATGAAAAGCATCATAAAGTAGAGATTGCAGACATAAGAAGACAAAAACAACCTAGATCCATTTAGTTTGGATGAATTGTGAGAATTGAACTATTTGCGGTGGCGCTGTCATAATATATGTGATAGTATTTGTTAGTTCTCATAGAGATTTTAGAGGTTGTAGATGATGAAATTCTACTAGATGGAATGAGAGTGAAGAAGGGCTTTGCGATGTTGTGCCTCTTCTACTCCATGGCATGAATGCAGAGCAAAGAAAAATGTATAGAATAGAAAACACAAAAGCTACTTAAGAAATTGTTGTGGCCACACAACACCCTCCCTAATTTATTCTCTTATCTTTTCCCTAAGAGAAGAAATTGCCCCCCCCTTTGCTAAATTTTTATACTAAAAATGTTCTCATACTCTCTCGTGCAAATGGAAAATCTCAAATGTCTCTTCCCACCCTTCGTACTTTACCATTTGTAGTGATTCTTCATGCTGCTTCATTTCACAAGTTTTCCTTACTTACATTTTCCTCTGATCAAAGGAATTCCGAACAACACCTCTGATGGAACAAATCCTTTATTCGGTGTGCTTCCTCCCATCTTCGTTGATACATCACGTATCGATGAGGTTCATCTCTCTCTCTCTCTCTCTCTCTCTATCTCTCTCTCTCTCTCTCTCTCTCTCTTCAACACACTGCTTGCCGACGAGTTTCGCTCTTTTGTCATCAATGTGACAGTAGAAGGATGTCCAACCTTCATCGATACTCAACATATCGACAACAATCTTCTTACTCTTGATAACATTGACCCTGTCAGCTAAATGCTTTCATATTGAAACCTCTTTTATTCTCATCCAATTCGATCGCCTCTTGTTGCTCATTTCATTCAAGCTCCTATAATTTCTAATGATTAATCTTTCCACGCTTAGCTGGATAATGTATTACTGATTGCATATCTCACCTGGTCTACTTCATGTTGTGGTCATAATTAAGTTTGTTCGTGTCACCAGTAGATTTTATTGTGCATGCCATACCAACTTGTTCACTTTCTCTTCTTGATTTTATGTCTAACCATGAGCAAGAAAGTGTCGTATATCATCAGATGGGTTAACTGCAACATATGTAGGTCCTGAACTGGCTCTGAAACACATCTTAGAAGAAAATTAGTCATCAACTCCTAAATAGTGTTAAGATCTCTGAACGTTCATTTGTTGTTTTCGTAGATTCATATTTTTGTGCTACTAACACATTACCTTAGCTTCAATGTTTTAACTAAGAGCCTATATAGCACATATGACACAAGAACCAACAAAACTTGATTCAGAAAAAGAAACAACAAGAACGGTAATGTCATCTTCGGAACATGCCAACCATAAAGTATACATAATGACGATTCCAACGTAACTGATAGAATCAATATATGAGATCTGAAAGTGCCAAAACGATCGTAAAGGATTTCTCGCCAAGCAAGCCTTGTTAACCGTGGATTTCATTAAACATGGATCCACTCAAATTCTTAAATAACATGTTTAGTTATCTTGCTAGAGGTGTCTCTATGTAATCTTTGTGTTGCTAAAAATGGTACCTCAATCGAACATCATATGAGAAAGTTATGGACTTTCGAACTCAAACTCTTGTTATTTCTTATCGGTAAAAGGACACTTATAATTTTTTCTGATTTTGTCTTGTCATTAAGGAGGAGTTGTTGTAAACTTATTTGGAACAAAGTGGAGGACTTCGTTTGATGGGATCTGGTTCATACTGGAGGAGTTCCCATAAACTCCTCTGAAAGTTCCTTCAAACTCCCCCGAAAGCCTTGGAGGAGTTCCCACAAACTCCTCCGAAAGTTAGTTCAAAATGCTCCAAAAGGAAAAGGAGGAGTAAGTTCAAAATGCTCCAGTTAGTTCAAAATGGTCCGAAAGGAAAAGGAGGAGTTAGTTCAAAAGTCTTTGAAATAAAAAGGAGAAGTTAGTTCAAAATGCTATGAAAGGCAAAGGAGGAGTTGGTTCAAAATGCTCTAATTAGTTCAAAATGATCTGAAAGGAAAAGGAGGAGTTGGATCAAAATGCTCCGGTTAGTTCAAAATGATTCGAAAGGTAGAGGAGGAGTTAGTTCAAAATGATCCTATTGTTCAAAATCCTTTGAAAGGCAAAGGAGGAGTTAGTTCAAAATGCTCGGAAAGATGGACAAAACCCTACTAAACTATCGTTCCTATTTTGACCATAACTTTTGACTCGGATGCTCATATTGCACATTCCTTATAAAATTGGAAAGGTATTTCTGATATCTACAACTTCCCAGTTATATGATTTGATAAATTCCTCACCAAGATTCTGCAATTTTTAGGATTAATATCTGGCCCCTTGTCAACAACCCTAGTGCACTGTGGCCGAAATCTATGATGGCCCACTAGCATTAGAAGAAAAATTTGAGATATAATTTTTGTCTTTGATGCTCATCATCAGAAAGGGAGTAAAGACAAAGGCTAGTAAATGAAAGGTCATAGGGGTTGGCAGAAGGCCAAGAGTCATATTGAGCCTCAACAAATACTAGAATTATACCCAAAGAAAGGGCTTTTTGGCTCTTCAAGCATTTTATAGACTCAAGAACTATTTCAAGGACATATCCTATTTTATCTAAAATTGAGGAGATTTTCTTGGAGCTTTGATGTACCATTTGTTGAAACAGTTAATATTGAGAAGCCCTCAGGGCCAACTTTTGAGAGAGAGAAGAAATAGTGTGTGTTGTTGCTTTGCTATGAACTATTTCAAGTGAAATGTATGTTACTCACATGGGTTATAAGGACATGTTTGCTTATAGACTAATCTGATGCAATCTATGTTACTCTTGTAGTTTTGTTGTTCTCTCTTATATTATATGCCCTGAGCATATGAGTTGTTGATGTATGCATATAAATTATTTAGAATTTTCTGGTTATGTATGTGTATACATGTGTTTCTAACTTTGCACCTTTATAACAACTATCTGAGTGGGGTCTTAAGCAGAGTTTAGTTTCATCACAACTCATTCACTTATGATAATTTGCTCATAGCTAGGGTAGGATATATTAGAAGTAGATTAGATTTATTTCATGCATTTACATAGTTTTCATCTACATCTTCCATTTGCATAACCATCCATCATTCATTTTCATCGGTGGATCAGACCACAACTAGTAATGGAAGCCAAGCCAGAATCTAGATAGATTCCCTATTCCAAATGGTGAGAGGTCTAATTGGGACTTCTTACCGGGAGTAACCCCTACTGTTGACAAAGGGCGATTTCAACATCATCAACAAAAACATAAAAAAAAGTTTCGTCCTACACTCTGCAACAAAGACATTTCATTTTGGGTGAAGAAACCTGAACAAAGAAGAAACATATTTATGCTATTATATATGAAATCCCTGATGAATATATTTCTTCTTATAATTTCTTAGAGGAATCGTATATTGTCTAAAATATGAAATGAAAGTCCAAATGTTTTAAAATTGTGAAAAAAACTATGGTACACGGGAACCGCTCCCAACGTTTAGAAAGTTTGTTCCCCACATTCCCGCGTTCTAGGGAGATTAGGAGCTGGAAAGAAAAATTTCTAATAATGCTCCCACTGTTCCGGGAGCTTGGGAACTATTTGGGAGCTACTAATATGAAAAAACATGAGCTTGGGAACTAGTTTTAGAATCTTGGGAACTTATACAAGCTTCCCATAAAACAAGGAGCACCCATGGATTGAAAAATCGAGAATCACTATTTTTTTCCCACAATAAAGCCTAAAATCTCTCTCGCTAAAGCCTAAAATCTCTCTCAAAAATTCCCAATAAAAAGAGCCCCTCTCATCAATGACACACAATTAATTTCGTGGAGAGGTGGCTTTAGATTCAAGAGAGTGTGAGACACACAGTGAGAGGGACTAATGAGCTGCATTCATGGAGAGATGGTTTCAGATTCAAGAGAGTGTGAGATGCATCGAGCAAAAAACACACTACAGTTGTTAAGGTAACAATCATTGTTCCGTTTACAAGCGATATGTTTTCGAGTTTCATATTTGTAATGCTCAGGGTCGTGATCTGTTTTCAAGTTTCATATTTGTAATGCTTGAAACTTCCCAACTCTGGAACATGAAAATCACGCATGCTACAAATAGTCGTTGAGCATTGACAAACATAAAGACAAATAATAAATAGACTTTTGTTTCCCACACACGCCTTGCACACCTCTGCTGATGTTTTATAACGTGATTTGAATGGTCAACACTTCATTTATTCATGATCTCCACCCGTTATTCAGCGTCTTAACAACCACGACCGTGACACCCTCTCCCACGGGTTAGTCAGTCATATGATATATTCATAATTCTAAAATTTGCATCTAAGTTTCTAACGAAAGACATTCACTTAATTTTTAGAATCGAAAAGGCCAGTTTTTTTTTAATTTTTATGTTATAGAGTGTGTGTATTTATGACTCCAGTTAACTAACTATTCTTTTTAAATCCTTCCACTTGTCTTTACACTTTTGGATTAAACTTCTCAAGTGCTAATGTAAGATTATTAGCATGGTTTTTGCTGGAAAAGGTTGTACACACATTACACAAATTATCTTTCATTTCCTATTCTTGTTACACATTTCATCTTCTATTTCCTATTCTCAGAATGAATAGAGTTGTGGCAGGTAGACCAACATCCTTACCTCTATCTAATGAATAGATTTGTGGTAGGTAGAATGAATAGAGTTGAGAGTTAGAAAATTATCGGTGCTAGCATGCAACAATCCAGATTCGATTTCAATTTCCATGAAATAGGTAAGGCAAATTATCAATTAAAGTTTGCCTCCCTTTTTTCTAGTTTGATGTGCTCGATTACGTTGAACCTCTGTAAAACCTATGTATTTGTTCTCTTCATACTATATTATCTCTGTCAAACCTGTATATTTCTTCTCTGCATACTTTATTACTTGTGTAGTTCCAGTTCACTTATCCGACCTGGAATTAATGAAGCATTGTACAAATATGACACTCCACTCCTTATCTGGCCCATTTTCATATTCCATCTGTGTTAGAAAAGAAATTTGTGATGTATTTCAGCCAAGTTGTGCGTGCTAATAATTGTAATTATTCACTAAAGTACAGTTAAATTATTCACTATTTTGAAGAGATGCACAAATGTTCATTTCACTTAAAATCTTGCACAAATGAACTCTTGTAGCTTCTTCATGAACTCTTGTACAAATGAACTCTTGCAACTTCTATTATCTATAAGAGTTTGTTCACTTAAATGAAATATTTGCATGCTGTAATATTTATCATTTATGCAACATCTTAAATTAGAATGTATATACTATATATAGCATCAATGAAAACTTAACATGCAAATCATTCCCATATTAGAATGGTTAGTAAAATTTTGGGTATAACTCTGGTTAGAAAGTGTGGTCATAATTTCATTCTCTGCTTTAGAGAAGTAGATAGAAGTCATGCACTTAAAACCATGATTAAAATTTTTGAGGGAATCTAACCAGGGTGTTTTTCTAAGGATTGTCCACTTTATACAAGTAGATAGTGATCAAGCACTCAAAACAAATTGTCAAAGTGTGGAGGGAATGAATCAATGTTTTTATAAGGATTCTTAGGATTGAACACCTTTCAATAACATTAGAAGGGATCCTCTTCATGCATTTTGAATCATTTTCATGATTAAGGTAGAAGAAGAGGCATGAGAGGTAGAGTACATTCTTATTGGGGAGACTTTTACTTCGGTAAATCCATTGGGAGATTATTTTAAGCCCATTTCAAGAAGTTGTAAGTTAGCATTTTTTTTCTTAAAAAGTAAATCCATTGGTAGATTATTTTAAGCCCATTTCAAGAAGTTGCAAGTTAGCATTTTTTCTTAAAAAGAATCATTTGCATAGCGTTGAAATTAAAGTATACAAGTTTAAGCTTTAAACATTTTTTTTTGGAAATTTAAAAGGATTATAATTTCTAATTTTTAAAGTTTTAAAGTTTAAAGACACAAATTTCATTTATTAATAATAATTTACATATTTTGTGTCATATTGTTTCATGTTTTTAATGTACACTTGCATTTTATGTATTAACCACGAGGGAAATCATGGAGACTGGGAGTCCACAATCTAGGGGGCAAGACACAAGTTCTACTCCAATTCCAATTTCAAGCCAAAACCATGTCCAACAAAGCACAAACTCCAAGAATCCGTTGTTAATGTATGTGAAAAAAATCACTAAAAACAAGAAAAAGAATAGTGGTGGTTGTGAAGAATGGGTGTGCACATTGTGCAACCATGTATTTAAGGGAAGCTACACTAGGGTGTGGCATCATCTTTTGTCCATATCTGGTAAAGGGGTTAAAGGTTGCACATGTGATATTGACAAAAAGATGGAGTTAACCAAGCTTCACATGAATTCCTTAGGTGTTAGTGAAACATATGTGGACAATTCATGTTCTTTTAAGGTACCTAGAGTTGTATCATCCTCCCATGATACATGAGATTCAGTGAATCAAAGTCAACTAAACCAAATTGACTGTGAGGAGGGGTATACTTCCATAAGGAGTAAGAGTTCTACTAGTGTTGCTACTGAACAAATTCGTAAAATGTACAATGTGGTGCATAGGGATGCGGTTGATGATGTTGTCGCTGATTTTTTTATGGCAAATGGAATTTCATTTAACGCTACTCGTTCACCATATTACAAAGAAATGGTGAGAAAAATCATAACTGCTGGGCCAAGATATACACCCCAAGGTTACAACAAAATGAGGACATCATTGTTGGATAAGGGGGTGACAAGAATGAAAGGGCTTACAGGGGACCTGAAACAATCTTGGATTCTTACATGGTGTTCAATAGTCATGGATGGTTGGACAAACATTCAACAAAGGCCATTGTTGAATATTATTGTCACATCTTTAGCAGGACCTTATTTTTTAAGAGCAATTGATTGCAATGGAAAACTTAAGGATGCTACCTTCATGTTTGAGGTATTGAAGGATGCAATTGATGAGGTTGGTCCTTCAAATGTAGTACATGTAATCACAGATGTGACACTTGTTTGTAGAGCAGTGGGATTGATGGTCCAAAGTCGATATAGGCATATCTTTTGGACTCCTTGTTGTGTACATGCCCTTAACAATGTCCTCAAAGACATTGGGAAAATATCTTGGATTTCAAAACTCATTTCAAATGCAAGAGATGCACAAATGTTCATTTGCAACCACCATGCATCATTAGCAATCTACAAAATGAAAGCAAGGAAACAATTTTTAAAACCTCCAGAAACAAGATATGCCACATACTTCATTCTTCTTCAGTGTATGATTGAGGTGCATGCATCCTTACAAGCCACTCTTGTTTCTCAAGAATGGAATGCATAGTCCTAGTCTAAATCAGCTCAAGCCAAGAAGGTAAGAGATATGCTTCTTGATGAAGGTTGGTGGTCTAAGTGTAGATATGTGGTTTCTTTCACGACTCCAATTGTGGAGTTGATTAGGTATTCAGATTTTGATTCCCCTACTCTTGGGGAAATATATGAATGTATGGGTAGCATGGTGGGCAAGGTAAGGCACATAATTCATCAGAGAAACCCCTCTTTGGAGTTTTTCCAAGAAATTCACAATATAATAGACAAGAGATGGCTCAAAATCAATACCTCTCTTCATGTGGCTGCATATGCCATTAATCCAAAGTGGCATATGGAGAGACCAAATAGAGTTATACCAATTGATGATTAATGGGTAAAGAATGGGTTTCTTGATGCCATAAGCAAGATGTATACTCATGATGAAGTAAGTGTGATACGAGCATAATTTATTGATTTTGGTACCTTAAGCCTCCCTACATTCACTTGGGATGCAAAGTAGTACATCAATATTTATGCACAAAAGAATCCCATTGGATGGTGGAGAATGTATGGGGGGAAAGTCCAAGAGCTTCAACAACTTGCCTCGCGCTTGCTATCTCAAGTTGTTGGTTCCTCTGCAATAGAAAGGAATTGGCCCACCTATAGTTTCATCCACTCTGTTAAGAGGAATAGGCTTACCTCAAATAGAGCAGAGAAATTGGTTTATGTGCATAGTAGTCTTTGACAGCGTTAAAGGTGTTAATGGTGTTAAAGAGCGTTCCAAGGCCAGTTCCCAAATAAAAAGGTGTTAATGGTGTTAAAGAGCGTTCCAAGGCCAGTTCCCAAATAAAAAGGTGGACAGTGCCTGCGATAATGCCTCCTCAAATATGAAATAATTAGCCTCAAGAATTCGAGATAAATTTTATTGTATTTTCTAGACGATTGTGTAGAAGTTGAGATGAAACAAATTTAAAGTTAAGATAAAAATTTCCTATATATAATAAATAAGAATAAAATACAATATTAACAAATTAAATTTTATTTTA
>JZKD02S1770096.1:85816-99554 GCA_000966675.3 Picea glauca
TGAATATTTTAAGGGTCCAATTTTATTTTAAAGTGTAAAAACCTTGAGGAGTCTTACTAATTATAAAATGCCAACTATAAAATGTTTGGAGAAATTTTTGTAAAAATATTCAAATATATAAGGATTATATATAATTTCTATAAAATTTTGGTGATTTTTAGAGTATGTATGAGTTAGATCCTCCAACATCAATATTTTTATCCATAATTATTTGGATAGTTGTTAAAAGACAACACACATAATTAATACTCTAAAGATGCACTTATAAAGAGTGTAACCAATCTTCGAGAATTCTTTCTATATTCCATTGAATATACCTTTGTCAATGTTATATCATTTATGCACAATTTGTGAAACATGTAACAAGGGATAGGAATAGTTTGTCAAACATGTAATCATAAAGAGTGTAACCCATCTTCGAGAATTCTTTCTATATTCCATTGAATATACCTTTGTTAATGTTATATCATCTATGCACAATTTGTGAAACATGTAAAAAGGGATAGGAATAGTTTGTCAAACAAAAAAAAAAAGAGCTCACCTTAATGATGGCAGTTCATGTGTCCACCAAGTACCTAAGATTTAGGAAAATTTGGTTCACAAAATCTTTTTAAAGCTTCCTCTCTCGAATTTGTTCTATGTTTTTTTTTTTCCATGTACAAATATGCAAAATATTAAAATACATTATGGTTTTGTATAAAATTGTCGTCGGATCATATAACAAAATATAGGAAGGTGTAAAACTTTATATATTAAGTCATCGAGTGACTTTGGTTGATAAAGTTTTCTATTCCCATCAGAATTTTTTAACCAAACCAAAAATTGAAATTTTCAAACTAATAAAATTATAATTATTATTTAAAATAATAAATTTACTATAACATTGTGAAAGTTTAGAAAGGGGGGTTAATTAATACGAATGTGTAAGAAAGGAGGTTAACGTTTAAGTTAAGTAATAAGAAACATTGCAAAATGTAATCTTCCGACCTGCCGGATTCGAACCAGCGAACTAAGGATGTCAACTAAGATTTTACTCCCACTACAGTCCTCCGCTCTACCAACTAAGCTAAGGTCGGAATATGTAAACATAAATGAATCAACTTGTTTTGTTTGTTGTTTCTCTGTTTCGTTCATATTCTCTTTTACTAAAACTATTGGAACGTACATAATAATTTAGGAAACTAAATATGTAACAATTTAGCTGCATCGTCTAAAGCGTGAGATTTAAGATTTTTTGCAATTGATAATTGATAATGGCATAGTGTAAAAGTTTTATATTTGAATTTGGTAATGTGATTGTTGGTGGAATCACAATTTTATAATGTTTAAATTGTGTTTTTAAATGTATAAATTATTTAGTCTATTTAAAATTTTTGAAACATCCTTTATATGCTATTTCAACCATTGAAATCTACAATTTTAACTATTTTTTAAAATTTCTAATTAAATCAATCCAAAAATACTTAAAAAAAAGTTTACAGTACATCATTTCAAATCCCACACTTGCGATGAAAATTTTTAGAGTACACCGTTATCATTAATAATTAAAGTTTTTTATTATAAACTTTTTTGTCAGTTTGACTGCAATAATCGATTTATTAATTCTGTTGTTATCTAGAGTGCTGTAATCCGCTTATTAACATATCCATGGCAGACCATTTGGATGGCCTTTCACTCCAAAAACTATTAAAATAAAATTTGCATGGCCTTCGAGGCTTTAACGAAACTCCCACTTACGTATGTTTTATCATTTATGATCCAAATGGTGATTAAAGGGCTTGCTAAGCTATTTATTGAACCTTCAATATGACTATTAAGGTTTCCTCGATGACGTGGCAACAAAAATGATGTCAAAGCATAAGGCTTCTTCGAATCTGAAAATACGTGGTTACAAAAATGATATCAGAGCATGATGAACTTTTGGGTTGTTTGAAATCAATAGACTAAATTAAATTAAATTAGGAAGAAGGTTAATTCTTTATTATTTATTTATTTTTTTAAATTTTTTTTCGATTTTGATTTTGATTTTTCTAGTTTATTGTTATTGTGGTTTTGGTATAAAATTTTGGTTAAAATTGTAACTTTGAATTGTTAATGTATTTTGCATCTTTGAATATCTATATTGAAACTTGATTGTGCAGTATTAATAATTGATGTTTGTAATTCTATCAATTTAATATGATTTTGTTTAATTTTAGACATAAAAAATCTAATTTTTTTCTAGTTATTTTGAATGATCTAAAAAAAGTCAATTTGTAAAACATTTAGGTCAGGATATAAAATTTTAGTTCAAATTGCAATTTTGAATTGTTTTTTTTTTTAAGTAAAAAAGGGTGTTACGCGCTATATTATATTAACAAAAATATAGAGAGGTACAACAGTGCCGCTGCCACCAAATGTGCTGCCATTTTACCGGAAACTAGCACAATTTGGGGCACATAAGTAGCTTCTAGAAAAAAAAAAAACCAAAATATTGTTTCGCCATCTTTCCTGCCTGAAGGAAACCAGGAAAGATGGCAATATATCGTCTTGACTCTGAACAACAAGATTACAAACCAGACTGATAAGACAAGATCAAATACCCGGTGACCTGTCATCCTCGTCCTCCTGCCACATTGCTCTGGCCTAAATGACAAACGACTAGGCGGCTGTTGGGCATTTTTGATTCGTCGGGGCCTTGGAGTAAGCGTCCAGAAGCATATCCAAACGTTGTCCCATTAGTCTGTGCCCCTGGTCTGCCATTTGTCCTCGAAGTTCAAACACTAGATCCAGTTGTGTCGCGTGGAGGAATGGTGGATGGACACCGGAGTGTGCATGCATTCCTTTTGTGTCTGCCTCGCCTGGGTTACCCTTCTCTGCTTCTGCGTTGGCCTCGTCTTTGTCCATGGCTGTGATGTCTGTATGGTGCACTATTACTGCGTTGGTCCTCTGCGAGACCACATCCATGTAAGGCACCTCCTCGACATAACACGTTGGGAGATCCTCACAGAGCCTCCCCCTTGTTTTGTCTCTTGCCTGAGGCTCTAGGGTAGTCGAAGTGTCTTCCGTGTATGGTATTTCCTCTATGTAGTAGGTCGAGAAATCCTCTCCAGGCTCTCCCCTCAAGCTACTTCCAGCGTGAGTTTTAGGCGCAGTTAGAGGATTGTCTTCGTGCTTAATGCTTGTGGGCTGCCAATTATCCAGTGCTGGTGGGGTCTGAGTGCGCTTCTCCATCGCAGATTCAATTGTAGGAGCATGGAGTGTGAAACGAGCTACCCTCGCTCTTTGACGAAGAATGGAGTTGGCCAACGAGAGTGCTCTTTCCATATGTTGTCTCCTCTGGCGATGTGGAGCGTGGGTGTGCCAAGCCGACCCGCGATGAGGCTTGCCTCGCTCCCTAGGCATCATGGAGGAGGAGTAAGTATCAAACTCACCAGGGCTTGGAAAATCAACAAGATGCAAAGAAAGACGTACCAGAGATCATAGTCGGCGGGGAATTGTAGATCAAGAATGAGTCGACTGCGACCATACATCTTTGCTTTCACATTCTTGTGGGACAACTGCACCTGGCTTCGCTTTAACTTTTCCATACTTAATGCTTGCAGTGCCAGCCCTTTCGCGCAAGGGAGAAGTCGCTCACCCGGAGGTCGCCTGTAATGGCCTACTCCCATCGTTAATGCTGAATAGATGGGGAGCGGCCTACCGCATTTAAACCTAGGCTGGGCTCTATGTCGGTAGGCCATATTGCGCAATGTGTCACCCCATTCGGGGCAAAATATGGGGGTTCATATTCTGGTTAAATGCTCCTACAATGCAATGCAACTTAACATGCCCAATCACCGAATTAACACTCCCATTCGAGTGAGAAATGCCTTTGAATTGTTAAAGTCATTATTATTAATATAAAAAATGGATTCCACTCCCTTGAATACCCATACTCCAACCTAATCTTGCAATGTTAACAATTGATATTTGCAATTCCATCAATTCAACATGATTTTGTAGTTAAAAAAAACAATTTATAAAACATTTAAATTACAACCTAAACTATCAATGCTCATAAAAGCAATAGATGAATATTTTCTAAGGTATTGTGAATTGAATGCTTAATTGTGCCATCTCCAACCTTTTAGAAAGAAGTAAATTGATAAATGCCAAAAACCATAATTTATAAATTTAAAGCAACTATTGAACAAGGTATTAAATAGTGTTTTATGTCTGATTTTGTTACTCATATATTGTTACATTAATCCCCACTTAATGTTGGTTGGTTGGGAAGTGAGATAGATCACTAAACAAACTAGTAGGTCAAATTGAAGCAAGAAGCATTCTCATTTCCATGGCCTCCTAGGAGGGAGGCCATCATTAATATCATCCTCCATACAAGGATATAGTATTAACCATGAAGAAAGCTCTCAAATGTCACAAGGATGGCATTACAAGCTAAAGAAAGGACATATCCCTAAAGAGGTTTGGTGGGTTCTTGGAAAAGGCCCTAAAGAACCATCAATATGAGACTGTCTCACTTTCAGTCAGGGAATACATACACTATATGAAAAATCATGTTGTCATGTGCAAGTTTCTATGCATGTAACAAATGGAATCAACGTTGAGATGGTGGATAAAATTCCAATGGAAGTTCAAATGTTCAATTGACCTCAACCTTGAAATAAAATAATTTTTTATAGCAATTTTCTTCAACCCAAAACATAGAGATTTTTTTGAAAGGGAGTTTAATTCTACAGCTGGATTAGTTTGCACATGAGAGACTAGATGAAGAAGTTTGATAAAAAAAAAGGAGGTATTCTCCAAGTCTTGGATATGGATTTAGTTATATTTTCTTCCACTAGAGTTTTGGGAAAAGGGAATATTGGGGGGAAGTAGAATACCCTGGGAGTATTTGTGAAACCATTGAATGTTACAAAATCCTATAAGTACATTACATATTCTATAAGACATGTTTATATGAATGTTTCTCA
The DNA here is from genome assembly GCA_000966675.3 of Picea glauca. NCBI lineage: Eukaryota > Viridiplantae > Streptophyta > Pinopsida > Pinales > Pinaceae > Picea > Picea glauca. The sequence goes on from JZKD02S1770096.1 coordinate 90,775, forward strand.
TGCCTTATGATATTCCATTTTGTTGGACTACAGGGACAATAAATGATCTAAATTGTGGATTATTCAACACATTCCTTTCCATTGCAAAAAATTCCATGAGCATGTCCATCTTCAATGAGAATGTCTCATCAATGTAAATATTTTTCACATGGTAAAGGGAGGAAATGTGAATGAATAGGGTTTTGTAGTGATTCAATGGGAAATTAGTGGACATAAAAAAAAACCCATCAAAACCAAGCCAACCTCACCAGTAATAAATTTTGATGCTTCCCATGCTTCCTTGGAAAAAATGTAATTTACGAATAGATGGTTAATTATTTCCTCATGGGTTCTTTAGGACATACAAATTATCCCCAAACCTTGACAACACCTCCTTTGAAAATGATCCCAAGTAAGAACTTAGTTAACAAGAATGGGCCATGTCAAGATCTTGTTTTTAAGGGGCAACTTTAGTTTTCAAACCAATTTCCACCACCCCTCATGTTGGTCATCCCCTGCCTGAATGTATGTAATGTTGTATCCCAATCACACTATGTAGACCCATCCAATTGTGTTGGCTCCTCGAATGAGTGAGTCTTCTTTATCAAAAATAACCACAACACTGATATCAACCTTTGTTTATTTTTTTTCCACTTCTCTACTATCTCACATTGTAACACAAACTCATCATTATATTTCCACCCACTTAACCATAGACCCAAATTGGTACTATTGTATATTTATCCTAGCCCCTGAATATTCCATTCATGTATTGTTTGAAGGAGAATTGAACTTATCCTAAAAGATCTATTGCACCATATCCATGCATATGTGCCAATCCTCATTCTATGTCAATTTCCAACATATATACCACATCAATTTTTTGCAAATAGAATGATAAGAAGTCACCATAGCCTTTCGTATAGTAGACCCTCTAATGTGTTTTTTCATGGGATTCATGATCCAATCCTCAATGTTTTGGGATAGATATACTTACTAATCATAACCCATTTCCATACATCTTGATAAGAGAACATTCTCCAAACACTTTTATCACTTAGAGCTTATGCAAATTTGTGTATATTTCTGAGGCCCCACCCCTAAAGAGATTTTGGTTGTGCCAAACATTTTCATTGAATTAACAAGGTTCCTATAGACTCCTTCATTAATCATATGTAGTAAAAAAAAATCTTCCCAACCTTATTGAGGGTGCTCATCAAAATAAAGCAAGTTGCACCCCATATACTAGGGTATCCTCCAAGACCGTATTCACCAAGTGAGCCCACCTCCAATCGATAACCATCGATTATACCTACTATATATTTTATTCTCTCTTATGGACTAGTCAATCCCAATCCATAATGTGATAATCATTTTCCCATAGTTCAAAACCCAAATATTTCATGCTACCACCAAAATCCACTTTCTTATAGGGAAATAAAGTGATCACATGAAGAGACCAATATTGAACCATACCATGGAACGATATAGTATATGTTAGTACATACAACTACATGTCCATAGATGTACAAAATAAAGTTAGTACCTTCTCAACTGCCTTGGAATCTAAAACAATGCCAAGCCCAAACAAGATAATATCATCCATGAACAAAATATGTGTGAATTTTACATCTCGAGAGATTCTAACTCCTTTATAAGATCCTTCCATGTGAAGTTTATTCAAATACATATTGAGCCCCTCTACAACCACCAAGAATAATAGAGGCAGAAGAGGACAACCCTATCTCAATCCCTCGGTTGGCTTGAAGAAATTACTAGTTGATCCATTGATGAGAGTTTCAAATTAAACTAAAGAAATACATTTATCCACCCAATGTACAAATGGAGCCCTAAAACTGACATGAAGAAGAATGATCCTAAAGAAAACCTAGCTAGTCTTGTCACATGCTTTTGTAAGGTCAAATATTTACCATAACTGCTCATTTTGGTAGAGTGTAATGTTTCATGTGCAATACCAATGGCATCCATTATTAAATGACCTTCAAAAAGAAAAACTATTGTTCTAAGATTGTCACTAATAGGATAGGGTTTAATTGTCGAGCAATGATTTTGGTGATGATCTTATATATGCAATTGTATAATAATATGGGCCTAAAATCATCAAAAGAGTTAGGGTTTTCCTTAGGAATATTAGAAATAAAAGAAGAATTAAAATTATTGAGCATTATCCTTTCAGTGTTTGATTCCTTGACAACTCTTCATATATCATTCTCATTGAGTTAATAAAATCCTAAGTAGAATTCAATATACAACCTAGATTCTACACTCGGGGATTTATGTTAACACAAGAAAAATACCCTTTCCAACCTTATAGGATTTTCTAGTGAGGGCCTAATTAGAACTTTCACCATTGAAAATGACAAGGCCTCTAGTTATGGATCTGTTATTTTATGCAAGGTAATACATTATGTTCAACTCTAACTTAACTAATCTAATGAAATTAAATGCACACATGTAAAAGAATATTGGGTGAATGCATGGAATGAAATGTTGCAAATGAAATATGATAAATGCATCTAACTAAATCCTAATTGAAGGAGAAAAGAACAAGATATGAAAATGTAATTAAATAAGACCCTCTTGACTCCCTCTTGAAGTGAAATGATTTGGTTATTAAGAATACTTCCCTATCACAAAATTAGTTAGTAACCAAGCTAAAATGAAACATGACTAGACATATAGCAATAGGGAGAATTGTCCACCAACTAAAGTGCATGCCTAATCAGATACTTGAGAAACTGAGAATAGTCCCAAGTCACCAATAAGTTCCATGTTTCATACCATGCATTAGAAAGCGTAAGATAAGTTATAAAAAACACCATAACATGAGAATACTCCCATATCTTAAATGATCACACCAACAAGAACCAAGAGAAAATCTTAAATTCTCATGCCAACAAGAACCAAGAGAAATGAGAAACGAGAGAATAGACTCAATACCAAACAGAACTTAGCAAGAGTCTAAAAACACTAGCTAACAATAATCTATTTATTCACTTCAAAAGATAGCTTACAATGCCAAAAGGGAACCCTTTGTTTGAATGCAATTGATATTTTATAGTTTCAATTCATGGCTATTAGCCTTCCAACTTCCTAGCTCTTCAAAAACCGTAAATGACTCTTAAGATTCTAGTTTTTAACTTATTACAATTTTTTTCTTATTCTCATTTTGAGTATTCAAAAAATTGTGATAATAACTACTTCATGAAATAAATAAATTGCAATATTTCCCATAAAAATTAGGCTTCATTAGACATTTTTGACCCAATGGCATACACTTTATCACTTAAATGTCCATCTTTCACTTTTCTTGCATGATTCCAAAACTTGATTCTCGAGTTTTCCTCGTGCTTGCATTTAGTTGGAAGTTGTGTTGTCTTTGAAGAATGATGCTTTCTTATCAAATGGGTCTATTTTTAATTTGGTTAATCCCCTTGCATCCCTCCTTGTTTTCTTTGGTACAAGTATGTCCCTTTACCTCTTGCACTTAATTGAACTTGCATTCGGTTTTGGTCCTATGTTCATTCTCCTTCATCCCATGTGTGCACCTTCCTTCTTGATTCAATTATTTTCATAAGAAAACCTTTGTAAGAAAATGACACAAGATTATGCCCAAAATATGATACTTGTCAGAAAATGAGTAGCATACTACCTTGGCAGTTTGATAAGTTGTTACTCAAATTGTAACATTAGAATAACAAAAACAATTAATGAGGAAAACTAACTTTATTAATGAAAGGAACTAAAATGATGGAGACTGTATTTATGAACAAGAGCAAGGCGATATTGATTTCTCTCTTATTGGCGCAAACCCCCCTTCCCTCCAAAGGGTTGCTTGACCTCCCGGTCTTGGATCGTTGAATCTCTGAGTCAGAGCGACTCCTTGGGTCCCTGCGGCACCCGAAATTACCTTACCCACACACACAGGCTCTCCACAAGTGACCACGATTATGACCATGGGTCTGCCTCCTTCACAGTTTCGGATTTGGGGATATCCCAAATCCTCTCTTCACTCCTTCCCAAAGCGCTCAACTCCGAGTCTCCAAAATTGCGCCACACGTCTCCTCTAATCCGTCAGCCCCACAATGGTTCAGATTTCGCGACTCGCGAACTTCTAGATCTTTCATTCAAAACCTCCAATCTCCCGACTCCCGAACTCTCGGGTCTTGTTGCCACGTGTTCTTCTGTGATCAATGGTCAAGACTGAATCACGACTTCGGACCTCGCGACATTTTCTTTCATCAAGTTATCAACTTGCCGAACTTCGAAGCATCGAAACACTTCTTATTTTCTCCTCTTTGTAACTTCACCATATTTTAATGGTCTAGAATCGTCTGTCTCCCTCTGAGAATGAGTCTTGCACTCACTGGCTTCGACAAGAAATCAAAGGCCTCCTTGCCTTGAATATTTTTTCTTCTCTCCTTCATGAGGTTTACTTCTTCGATTTGTTCCTTTGAACAACCTCTTCGAAACTCAGTCAAATTCTTGGCATGTGCACACCTTGCAACATACTTCTCTTCTCACTCATTCTGAGAATGAGCTCACACTCCTTGCGAATGTTCTCCAACCACTTTTAACTCCCTCATGACTGTATCACACTGTCCTTCCTGAGATTTTGAGTCTGAAAACTCTATTCTGCACTCCTTGCAGAATTCAATGTAGTACTTGCATATGTATAAGTTCCACTATCTTTCCCGAGATTTAGAGTCGAAATAGACTCAGTCATGCACTCCTTGCGGACATTATGCACACCTTGCACCGCTCACAGAAAAGAAATACTTGGGACTTATCTATTTTCCACAATAATTCATACATTCAACAAAGCAAATGTATCCATGGATTCAAGAACAGAAATAACAGAGCATTTAAAAATAATAGAAATTCTACCATTCATTCCGATAGATACACCCATGCACACATTTGGGACAATATCTATGTTATATTCATCCAAATGAAACTTACATGCATTCATACAACTTTCTCTGCATCTCCCGGCTCTTAGCTTACAATGGCGATCTACATATACTAGATTCAACAATATCTCAACCCCCTACTGGGAAAATTACAAAGCTTATATACAAAGAGGTGCTCTTCGATCATTCCCTCCAACTACTCTATGCTACCTTAAATGGAATTAAATGCCATCAACTACTTAACACCTATTACCATAAATATCGCGTTAGACAGATAAGAGAGCACGCTCCAAATATGTACTGCAATCCAATCAAATACATTTCCCATTGACTTCCATGATGGTTCATCCTTTAAACATTTAAGACATTCATGTTTCAAAAAGTTCTGTCAGGTATCTCATTAATACATTGATCAGTTTGAAATTCAAAAATGTTTCAAAATGTGTGCTTATGCGCCCAACTGTTCTCCACGCTTGTGCTTTGTTGGTGATGCTCCTGCATCACTTATGGATGCACAATGCATCCTAGTGTATTTTGGTTCGATCGAAGGAAACACACTCAAACTTATCATTTAAACATTTGTGTCCATTAACATTGTTTTTAAAATAAATCGCGTTGCTATCACCTAAAAACAAATCCCCTAGACCAAAATGCTAGGTGTACCGAAATACTCTAGCAATAATAAGGGTACCTTGACATAAAAACCACTTTTACATAATATCCCCTCTAATTAACTTATAAGAACCCCTTTCCTAAAGTTAATTTCATTCAATAAAGTCATAAAACCTTTTTTATGACTTTTCCCTTCTATTTTTAATTAAAAAAGCAAATAATGAAATAAAATTTATAATTTTCCTATAAAACTAGGAGAGACCTCCCCCATCTCACAATTCAATCATTTTTTGCTCTCATTTTCTCATTGTGGATGTTTTTCCCTAGATTTACTCCATTATTATTGAAACCCTAGTTTCTTGAGGAGCTCTTTCTTGTTGCAACCATCATCTACAACCAAAGGAGAGAGAAGTCACACACCTAGGGAATGAAGGATCAGATCCTGTCACTGAGAGGGGGGGTGAATCAGTGACACAACGATTATATCAATTTTTCATTTATTAATGCAAACATAATTTTAACACAATATTTAATTGTCGAACCCAATTGGGAAAACCACAAACACTTTTCTATTAACTGCAAAATTTGTTTTACATGTTACATAGAAGGAAAATGTACTTCCTTTTTTATCAGCACCAACTGATCAGGATGCACCCACACCCTAGTTTACTAGCACCAACTGGTAGGAGGCTACAACCCCCTGTTTTAGTCAGCTACAACTGACAATGAAGCATCAACTCCCTTTGCAGGCACCAACCTGCCCTTTCACCACCCAACCACCCTCAAAGCATAGGCATTATCTTTTCTTCCTGGAATCTACTTCAGTTTTTGATCTTCTGATTTGGACTGCAGAGACACTTTCTTCTCACTTCTCTTTCTTGTTTATATATTCTTCAAATGGTGTGAGTGTTATACACAGTGTCCCTTTATTTGGAGCATCACATCTCTTCATTTAACTTAGCGATAATGACTGTTTTAACATTTTTATCGTGAAGAATTTTCAGAAATTGATCACAGATATGGATCAATTTCATCCTTTAAACTCAATCAAATCTCTGCTAATTTCACAGAGACCAAATTTATTTCGGAGGTGCTTCCTTCAAAGCATTATCATGTGACCGAGCATTACAGAACCTTGGGCTTACCAACTATAGCAACGTATTATAATTTTCCTTTTAAAACTCTTATAACATATGACTATCGGCAGTGACCAAACGCTAGGCTAAGCGAGTGCTTGAGTGCTCATCAAATCAACAGTCACGATTCAATATTCTAATGTGATGGACGACTGAAGGAACTTCGGGTTTTCAACATTTCAAAACTTCCGAATCAGATTTTCTGAAGAGATCAGATGGTCGATGTTTATTTTGTGGAGTTGGATCAATCGTCAGATTTGATTCTTTACAAGGCTTAATCTAACAACCAAGACTTAATCAAGCGTTGAAAATGGATGGTCACCATTTACTTCGGGTCTTCGGACTTCAGAGATTTCAGATCTCGATAGGGTCTTTCCTCCGGAGTGATCACCTGCTGTGGTAAGTCATAATACGGTGGAGGCCGCTTGCTGTCGGTTAATGCTTCCAATTACTCTATCATTCCATTGTAGTACATCGATGGATAATAATAATCCCAAAGTGATCTTTAGATCGGGCGTCTTGTGTCCACTTTGGGTCTTCGGTATTCAGGACTTCGGGACTTTGGGCGAGTGCTGATTGTAAAACACCTGAAGCAAAACTCCCGGAGTGACGTAACTTACTTGCGTCACTTGATGACATGTCATGAGCCTAGTAGCTGCCATGTATTACTTGGATTTGTGATTTGCACGTACCTGAGATGTCAAATCAAATTGACACTTGTCATTGTCTGATTTCGCCACGTGTCCTTTCTGACATAGTCTTGCTGATGTGGATCCTCATGTGGCACATGTTCATGCTGACGTGGTCTTCCAGAAGTCTTTGTTGATGTGGTCTGTTGATCAACAATCTTGATCCAAAGGTCCTCGTGTGTCCTCCTAATCTGACGGTCTTTATTCATTTCAGATTTCTGGGCTTCACGTATTTCAGATCTCAAACTTTCTGGAGCGTAACCTCCTCGCTTCTTTATACCTGAAGTGAATTCTGTTCATTGATCAGGTTCTTTAGATCAACGGTTTGATCTATTCTGCGATGCATATATTGTAGCTTTATTATGTATTTCCACTTAAAAGTGATCCAACGGTTGTGAAGACTCTTGAAGTAGATCAACAGTCGACACTGATTGTGAAACTACGACTTGCGAGTGATTTAAATCGTCACCCAAACTCCGCAATTAGAAGTTGTGCGTTGTTGGTGGGTTAATCACAATCGTTGATCTTCAAAGCTATAAGATCGGACGGTCCTGACTAATTGGGGGATTGGAACAAGAACGACGTTTAATTCTCCTTTCAATATCCACAATCTATCCCTGTCATAGATTTGGCGATTGCGCATTCGACGATCATGATTTAATCTGACTTAAACTGGTTGTTTGTTGGATCAACCGCAATCATATATCTTTGAAGCTATGAGATCTGACGATCTCGACGGATTGCAGGATTGTAACTAGCGAGTAGTTTAATTCTGCTTCCGATCTCTGCAATTCATCCCTGTCGTTGATCTGACTTGCAGATCCGATGGTCTTGATTTGAGTTGAGTTTTATCGTGCCATCTCTTTTGAGCTTTTGATCTTCATTAATTAACTCTCCTGAGCTTTAATCTCTGTTTGACATCAGTCATTAATACTGTTTGATTGGTCGTCCAACGTTTCTTATGAAATTCATTACACCATCTCTTCTGAGCTTTGATCTTCATTCGCTAACCCTCTTGAGCTTTTATCATAGGAGCATTGTTGATCCTATCTTGATCAACAATAATCACAAATTTCTTCATACTGTTCACTGCTTTTTTTCGCTCCTCCTCCTGAGCTTTCACTTTCGATCTCTGGATACTGTTTGACATCTTCTGCAAACTGATATACTGTTGACATCAATGACAATCTTATATGTGGTAATTTATCATTAACAATAGATCATCACATTGATTGCTGACATCAATGACAATATATCCAACAAGGAACTTAAAGAACCGTCCCAAGGAGAGGCCACAAGGGGATCAACATCTTCAAGGGGGTTTTCTCCATGAGTTATATCATACAAATTTTCCATTTGGGTAATTGATTATTCATTCTTTGATGCATTTTTTGTTCTTTCTCTTTTCTTTACTGCATTGCATTTATGTT
>JZKD02S1770107.1:34727-69974 GCA_000966675.3 Picea glauca
CGAATTTCATTAACACCCAACTTTAAAGTTTCAAAAACGATGATATAAGAAAACACCTACTCCATTTTTTAAAGTTTACTTAAAGTCCCATGATTATAATAAATTTACTATCTATATACTCTATAACCATTACCACAGGTCTAACCTACAATGATTTTGGGGCTTCTGGTCTAAGCCTCCTACGTTAGAATATACAGATATCCATGCTAAGAACGATCCAAAATGACTTAGGTAAGAGTGGGGTTAGATTATATTCCTCCTTGTAATGTTTTAATACAATGTAAACAAACCACTTTAATGAAAGAAGCATCAGGATATGGTTAGTGGTTATTTTAGGCCTCCCGGGTAACTCAGAGTACGAATCTATGATCACCCTCTGCTTGTTTATCCATCCCACTCGACACCACCTATCCAACTGTAACATCAACTGATCACTGTGTTAACTATGCTCATGGTACTTTAGGGTTAGAGGTTCCTATGAGTCACAAAGGTGCTCCCTTAATCCGTAGCACATTGAATGTCAAGGGAGAGGTAGGTATGATGAGCATTTAATCCTGGGGAGGGCATTAAATAGGGGTAAGGTGTATGAAAATGTCAAGGCCATTACCTAATAGGTTAACCATTAAGGGCACACTAAGCCTATCACATCACCTGGCCTTTTGTACCCGTAGCCTTTAATCTTCGAGGTAAGGGTTTTCTAGTTCGCTGAACTTTTCTTTTGTCATGAGAGGTCCTCTGAAACTTAGCTCTGCGATATCGCCTCCTTGGTGAAGGGAAAACAACTGGGAGGATTTTCTCTGATGGAGGCGACACCTCTGTCTCACCAACTGGTAAGTTTTCACTTTATTCTTGCATCTCTAGTTGTGGATTTCAAAGTGAGTTCTCCTTCCTTTGAAATTGCCATGGATTGATCCGCGTGTCTTAGTGATTATTTCTGTCTGTGGTTAACTACTCCCTTACTGTTAAATCTTAGGGGAAAAGGGTTCTAGAATTTTCTTCCCTTTCGAATAGTTAGTTTCTATTATTGACTCGTCCTCTGTTCGGGGTGGTTTGAAGGGTTTGGTGTCTCATTTTGATGCTTTCCCAGTACTTCGTGAGCATTTTCCTTTAGGGCTCACTCGTACTGCTCTCTTTTACTGTTTCTATAACAACGTTTGGTATTATGTTTTCACGAAACCTTTCCTGAATTCTAGAGGTTAAAGGTACGTGGAAGGAAATTTCTATTATTGCAGTGTAGCTCTGTCATTACTAAATGAACTTTCGTTCGCGACCTCTATAAACTTGTCTTGGTGGACTTTATGTGAATGGTATTGAGTAAAGCCTTTCTACTCATCACCCATAATCCCCAAGGAAAGCCGAATAGTCCCTTTGTAGATTCATTATCTAGGACTAGGGTTGTACTGACAGTTCCTTGCGGATCCTGCATTGTCTTACCGCATTCTGTTATCCAAACATTTCTTTTGTTAATCTTATGAACCGTCTGTGTATTAAAAATTTGGTAATTTTTGAATCAACTGTTTTTGAATTTTATTAACTTATGAGGGTCTGGTATAGTAAAATATTTGACTTCATTTTCACCTTAGTAACTAGAGCATATTCATCCACTGTATAGTGTTTTCGAGGTTTGGTATTGAAAATGTTATTTTAATTATGAGAATCGTATTTTCTTGCATAATCTTTTCTAGAATTGGATATTGATTTAAGATGGGACCCTGTTTGATGCGAGGGTACCCATCGGTCTTACTCAATATCACTCCTCCCCATTCAGTTTTGGGAATGACCACTACTGGAAAGGAGCACACTCTCGACAATTCATAGATAAGTACATGATCTGTTTAAGTGATATTCTGTAGTTATTTTTATTCATCTTTCTGTTGTAATGTCCTAATGTTTTGATGTTATTCTTTTGCAGAGTTTTTGTCGGAGTATGGTACCAGATCTCCACGCCCGCCCATGACAACCAAGGTATTTGGGTTCCGTGCCCGTAACCTTCTCCATCTCATCCTTTTGGTTCTAGAGGAAGGCATAGTCCTTTCCAATCTTTCTATTATCAATGTAGTTTCTGTTCCGGTTTCAAATCATAAGAGTAACCCATTTTTGGGGCGTATTTCCTTTCATTGGTTACTACACAGTAAAGGGTATTTAATTGTCTCAAACTTGACGAGTTATGTAATATATTTTCGCAAAAGGATTTCAGGAGTTCCCTCTTGCTTAACTATATAACTTACTATTTATTTCATCGTTTTAGATCTATTTAACGCCATGTTGGCTTCTTTAAAAAAAATTAGGATCTTGAATTGAATAAAGGAACTCGACTATTGCTGATAGTGTGTGTATCTCATATGTGATTGATTCCAGAAAGCATGATAATAAATAATTCAATTTGTGTCTATTTCGTGATCGTGTCAAGGTTTTCTTTTTGATTTCTAATTGATTTCACTATTGTGTACATAATTATCAACTTATTCAGGGTTCTGTGTAATCCTGTGAAGTTTCAAGATGTCCTTTTATCTCCTTGGGCCTTCACGCCTCTCGTGATTAGTCCTGGTAATTTTATCAATATTAACTGATTTAATCCAAAATTCAATTCTCACAGTTCGAACTGTATTTCCAGAGACCAAATCGTCTTGTAATTCTGCGTTAAGCATGATTACAATTATCTCCTAAGATCGCAACTGTTTAATTTGTACACGGAAGACTCTTAGCCAAAATTCATACTTCCTCTCATATTTTTGTGTACCAGATAGTAAGTATTCGACCATACCTATATATATATATATACACACACACACTATTGAATTCATACTTGTATTGCAAAACACAGACAACTACAACCTACAATACGATTTAGTCGTGGGTTTTTCCTATAGTGTTTATCATGTTCAAAGTAGTTATCCAATTTACATAATTTATTCTTCCCGGTGTTTGACCAGGCTTATTCTTTCAGCTAAGAAAAAACCTACGGACTGTTCATAACATAATTATGGTGCAAAATAGATAATCCATTCCAAACTAGTATATAATAGTAATAATATGCGACAAAGGGTAATCCATTCAAAACTAGTATATAACAACAATAAGATGTAACAAAGGTAATCCATTCAGAACTAGTATATATCATTCTATCAAGTATTTAACCCTATATCACCCAACCAGAGAAGGGGGCAGAATAACATATCTGAAATGATGTGCGAAAGACAAAAGGAACAACGATGTTCCTCCCAACCTTAGAACTGGGCAGCCAATTCACTTGCCCGGTTCACCCCCTAGCCTGACCATGAATCCATGAGGGCGAACTTGGAAACTCCTCCTCAACAATGTCCTTCAACTCCCACAGATTCCTCTTGCCTCACACTCAATCAATAGTTCTCATAAAAACAAGGAAAAAATTCAATAGTCTCTTTTCCCCAACATACTCGACATCATCCTGCCTCCTCACATATGCTATATATAGAACAATCCTTTTTGCCTATGTATTTCTTCCCCCTTGGGAATTTTCATAGCTATCTAAATCCATGTTTTTCAGGGGCTGCCAATGGCCAAATCTCTGATTTTCCACTTGTAACAATCAACCCAAAGGTAGTTCCAACATGTTCCCCACTCATGGAGTCATGGTCAGTTGAATTTTTAACATGGTTGTTCCATTTGTCTCCTGCAATTAATATAAAATATTATGTTTTCATATAAGTGTCACAGTTAAATAGTTAGTTGGGTCAAATCAAATCTCTACCCAACAGTCATAATAATTTATTACAATTGTCAAATTCGAAATTCGGAATTGCCATAAATGGAAAAATTATTCCAAATTCAAATTTACTAAAAATGGAAAATTTTCCAATCAATTTTAAATTTCAAAAATAATATTCCATCTTACCTCTCCAATCGAATTCAAATATCCATCTCAGGTCTAACAACATAAAATGGGCCAATCGATTTGGAATTGTCCATGTCGAAGGGAAACCGATACAACGAGAAATTCGAGTAAGAGTGAAGTGTGACGATTGATTATGATCACGGACCGCAACATGATGTATTGACTATAAGAGTGAAGTGTGACGATTAATTATTATTCGAGACAGTAGTGTGATAAATATATGATATTATTAAAAATAATTAAAAAGTACCTGGGCAAGTGTTTCTCATTACCTAGGTGCCTAGGGGTGGGAAAATGCTAATGTGGACCCTAGTAATTTAATTCATGTGATATTAATTAAAAGTAACTTTATGACTTAGGGAATGTGGGTCAGTGAAGTCAATTAATATCCACCATTCATCTTGTCCAATCTAAACCCTTGGATTAAGAAACCCTTCAACTTCCCTCATTGAGTTAGTTAGGTTAAGAGTGCACCCCCCATTTTATTTCTTCATGAGCATTTAGAGAATGTTGAGAGAGAGAGAGAGAGGTCGAGCTTTGGAGAAGGAGGTAGAACTTATTGCTTGAGGCATGAATTTGTAGGCTAGAGTACAACATGGAATTCAAGGTTTAAAGTACAACCAACAAAGGGCCGTACAATACAGATTTTTTTGAGAGTTCATACAATAGAAACAGACATAGAAATTGAGGAGGATGTACTGCAGATTTATGAGGCAAAGTTGGCATGTATTTCAAACCCATCATATATCAGTTTTGACACAGAAATTGAGATAGTAGTGATTGGCATGAATTTTTGAGCATATTCCGTACAATTCGTACAGTAAGAGGGCACATAATTCAAGGGTCGTACATCACTGTTTTCTGGGAACTAATTTCAAGAAAGTTTGGCATTGTTTTCAAGGAAGATTGTTGGGCACATTCTTGAGATAATTTTGTGTGATTTTCTAATAATTCAATTTTTGTAAATATCCTTTTCTCGGAGCTCTGCAAAAAATAAAAATCCCCTCTCTCACTGGTTTTCCCCTTGTGGGTTTTTCTAGGGTCAATGTTAGACCAAAAATATTTGTGTCTATAATTTATGGGTTAGTGTACTGCTGATAGAATTATTTATTTATGCATTTAATGTTGTTAAGAATCCTCATGTTTCATTTCCGAGAATTGTTTATATGCTAAGAAATTGTTGTTGTTATAAAACTGGGTTTTTGGGCATTAAACAATCATTAGCCTCAATGAGACTTGAAACTGGGTGGGGTTTGAGAATTTTACATGGTATCAGAGTTGAGTTGAAGAGGAATGTAGAATGAAATTAGCCATATAGAGAGAAGTACATAAGTTACTTCATCAGACAGAATTTTGGAATTTGTTTTTTCAGTCGAGAAGGGTCAATGGCTACAGGTTTAAGAGTTGAGGACATACTTGATGGGGTGGTACATTTTGTGCTTGGAAGGAGAGAATGATTTTTCTTGTGCAAGAGAATGAGTTATGGGACATTGTTGAGAACTCCACAACAAACCTGGTAATAGTACCTACAAACACTACACTTCTGGTAGCATATACCAAGAAGAGTATCAAGGCTAAAAGAATAATCCTTGATTCCAACAAGGACCATTTGGTTCCTCATGTGACAGGGAAGACAAATGCCTATGAGATGTGGGAGTCCTTGACGAAGTTGTATCAAAGTACAAATGAGAATTGGAAGATGGTTTTGAGAGATAAACTGAAGAGCATTAGAATGACCAAGGCCGAAAATGTGGTCACATATCTTACCAGGCTGACATAGGTAAGATATGAACTTGGTGTTGTTTTGGAGGCCATTGTTGATGGTGAACTTGTGAGGACAACATTGAATGGGGTGACCAAACAATAGGCTGTTTTTTTTTAGGGCATTGTGGCAAGGGAGAATCTTCCCAAGTGGGAACATTTTTGGGATGCATTTTTTCAGGAGGAAACTAAGAGAGGGTATGTGCATGGAAGTTCATCTAATGGTAAAGATGAGTAGAATGTGGATCTTGCTACTAACAACAAGAAGAAGTTTAAAAAGGGTCCTAAGGGAGGAAACAAGCTGAAGGGTGAAGGAAAGAAGGACATGAGAAAAGTCAAGTGATTTGCATGTCACAAATTTGGGCATTATGCGGGGCAATGTCCTAATAAGAAGAGGAAATAGATTGAAGCTTCAACAGAGGTGGAAGAGTTTTCCACCAAGTTCAATAAGGATTTTTCCTTAGTGGTGTGAATTTCCAGTAGAGCCACACATTCCAGTGTTTGGTATATTGAAAGTGGTTCCTCCCTCCATATGACAGGTGTTCGTGAGCATTGGACAAATCTTACACAGATTGTTGATCTTGAGGTAGTGCTCGGAGATGACCGGGTGGTAAAGGCAGTTGGTAGTGGGACAATATCATTTTAGAGGGAGTCTCAACCTCCCATGTTGTTGAGAGATGTCCTCTATGTTGCTCGGTTGAAGAAGAAATTCTACTATTGAGGAGAAGGGGTATGAGGTGTTGTTTCGTGATGGATAGGTGCTACTATTTCCCAAGGGGTCCAGTATCAATTCGACCAAAGTGATTGGGAATCAAAATGAGAATTTGTACAAGCTCATGTTTCAACTAGTTAGTGCATTGTATCATACTACCAACAACAATGATCTTTGTGAGCTATGGCATTGGAGGATGGACCATTTGCATCATGGAGCTATGAGGATATTGAGGGAGATTGGGACTGGAGTGCCAGAGTTCAATACAGAGCACCAGGAGTTGTGCAAAGGGTGTGCCTTGGGAAAGTACACAAAGACTGCTTTTCTAAGCAATGACAATAGAGAAGCAGGTATACTTGATATAAATAATTTTGATGTATGTGGTCCTATCTCTTCTATATCATTGTGTGGTTGTTTGTACTATGTCATATTTATTGATTAATTCTCTCAGAAGTCTTTGATTTTCTTCATGAATACCAAAGCAAAGGTCTTCAATCAGTTACAAGAGTTCAAAGCTATTGTGGAGAACCAAACTAGGAGAAAAATCAGACTACCGAGGACAGATAATGGGGGTGAGTATATCTCCAAGGAGTTTAATGACTTCTATGCAAGAGAGGGAATCAAGAGGGATTTTCCTATTCCTTAGAACCCACAACAAAATGGGGTTGCTGAGAGGAAGAACATGGGCATAGTTGGGGTTGCGAGAGCCGTGTTGCATGATCAGGGGTTGCCACTCTTTCTTTGGGCTGAGGCATGTTACACTACAGTTTTTCTGTAGAACAAGAGTCCAAACAAAGCATTGGGGGATAAGACTCCTGAGGAGGCTTTCTATGGGAAGAAGCCCGAGGTTAGGCACTTTAGGATTTTTCAGTGCCTTACATATTCACATGTCCCTTCTGAGAAGAGGAAAAATCTAGATCCCATGACATAAAAGGGAATGTTTTTGGGGTATAGCAAGACTTCAAAGGATTTCAACATATACATCCCTTCCTTGAGGAAGACAACTGTGAGAAGGGATGTGATATTTGAGGAGGATAGAGCCTTTAGGAAGTCACGAGGGACTGATAAGGGTGAGAAGTCATCACCTCAGATTCAGGTGAGTCCACAGTAGAATTCAGTGATACAGAGTTCAAGTCCACCAGTTTCGGTGACGACTGATCCATAGGGAACAAGGCCACAAATGTCAAGATCACAGGTTGCTGATCCTCAGATTTCAGGAATGGGGTTGAGCAGGAGGAGTCGCCTACACAGGACAATACTTCAGAGAGGAGGAAGCCCAAGTGGCTTCATGACACTCTGAAGGAGGCACATGGTTCGGTGGGGAATCCCAGGTAGGCTGTGAGGGAGAGTAAACCTTTTGAGAGATTTTGCAGCTATCTTGCGATGGTGAGAAACATCAAGGAGTCTGAGCCTTCAACTTTTGAGGAGGCTGTCGATAGATAAGTTTGGAGAGATACCATGATGGAAGAGTACAATTCCATTAGGAATATTGATGTTTGGGAAGTTGTTCCTAGACTTGATGGGAAGTCAGTGGTGACTTCTAGGTGGCTCTATAAACTCAAATATGCTACAGATGGAAAAATTGAGAAGTACAAAGCTCGTTTTGTGGCTCATGGGTTGTCACAGGTTGAGGGATTTGATTATTATGAGAACTTTGCTCCGATTTCTAGATATACCTCGATCACAATAGTGATCTCTATTGCAGTAGATATGGGTTGGAAGATCCATCAGATGGATGTGAAGATCGCATTTCTGAATGGTATCATATAGGAGGAGGTGTACATTGAGAAACCATTGGGCTTTGAGGCACATGGGAGAGAGTCACATGCGTGTATACTGAAGAAGGCATTGTATGGGATGAAACAAGTTCCCAGAGCTTGGTATTCTAGGACTATCTAACAGGGGATGGAGTTCGATTGGTGGGATATACCGATTCAAATTGTGCAGGATGTGTCAATGATAGAAAAAGTACTTCAGGTTGTTGTTTCAGATTGGTCTCTACAGTGGTGTCTTGGTTCAGTCGGAAGCAGAAGTCAGTGGCTTTGAGTTCTGCAGAGGCTAAGTATATGGCTGCTAGGCAGGCCAGTTGTGAGTCCATTTGGCTTTGCAAGCTTCTCGTGGGATTATTTGGTGTGCAATTGAGACCGACTGTGATTTACTGTGACAATCCGAGTTGTATCAAACTCTCTGAGTATCCATTTTTTCATGACAGGTCTAAGAATATTGAGATTCGATATCACTTCATCTGAGATTATGCTCAGAGAGGACCAGTTGAGCTACAATATATAACCACAGATGAGCAGGTTGCAGACATACTCACAAAATCTCCAGGGAAAGGGAAATTTTCACCTTTCAAATATAAGCTTGGAGTGGTGAGTAACACCTTCCTCGGTAAGAGGGAGTGTTAACAATAATTAAAAAGTACCTAGGGAAGTGTTTCTCATCACCAAGGCACCTAGGGGTGGGAAAATGTCTAATGTGGACCCTAGTCATTTAATTCATGTGATATGAATTAAAAGTGACTTTATGACTTAGGGAAAGTGGGTGAGTGAAGTGAGTTAATCTCCACCATTTATCTTGTCCAATCTAAACCCTTGGATTAAGAAACCCTTCAACTTCCTTCATTGAGTCGGTTAGGGTAAGAAGGTGCCCCCCATTTCATTTCTTCATGAGCATTTGGAGAATGTTGAGGGAGAGAGGTCACACTTTGGAGAAGGAGGGAATACTTACTTCTTGAGGCATGAATTTCTAGGCAAGAGTACAACACATAATTCAAGGCACAAAGTACAACCAACAAAGGGTCGAACAATACAGATTTTTTTGAGAGGTCGTACAACAGAAAAGGGAATAGAAATCGAGGAGGCCGTGCTGCAGATTTTAGAGGTAGAGTTGGCACGTACTTCAAGTCTAGTTTTGACATAGAAATTGAGACAAGAGGGATTGGCATGAATTTCTGAGCAAATTCTGTACAGTTCGTACACTAAGAGGGCACACAATTCGAGGGTGTACAACACTGTTTTGTGGGAACAAATTTCAATATTTAAAGAACCAACCAAAAATATTTTGTAAAACCATAATAAATTAGAAATAAAATGTTTTCTATATTTGTAAAAGATTACAAAATGGTTAACCTTTCCATATAGCTAATAGATGGTGAAATTGAATACTCTACTCCAATTAGGGAAATTTGGTAAATAGTTAATGAAATTTTATATAGTATATTCCATCCAAAGAGTATATCCAACATAGTATATTTGAGTTTGACAATTTTTATAAGCTCCTCAAAGGCATCCTCATATTGCAAATTTTAGTATGGATGGTTGTTGCATAGAAATTGTGGAGGAATTGCATTACACAAATGTATTAACAATAAATATGGAGAAACACTGATAATATAATAAGGAATTTAGTATTATCTGCCGTTTCATGAATATTTTGATAACATTACACTATACAAATGTATTAGCAATATGTATGAAGAAAGATTGATAATGTATTAGCAATACGTATAAAGAAAGATTGATAGTATAAAGTATAAGTGTAATATGTTTGAAGACATGAATTAAAAAAAATACCAAAAAAGTGAATCACAAAGACAAATAGCTAAAGGATTCTGTATTTAGTTGCTATCAATGAATAATAATAATAATATAATTTTTAAGATTATATTATTGCCTGATACCTTGTTTGTCCAAATTGATAAATAAATAAATGCATTAAAGCCATTCAAGTAACTCAAATCCAAAATCACATCACTCCTTATCAACATGATAAAAGAAACCCTAACATACTAAGAGAGACCCAATATCGTCATTATTTACTCTACCAACCCTAACATATTAACAGAGTCATTCTTTACTGTCCTATCCAGTTTTCATCACTCATCTCCTCCTCTTCCTGAATGCTGAGAATATCAAAAATCCTTAGAGGGCTCTCCTCATTCATCATCTCTGAAATAGTTCGGCACGTGTTGTCAAAAATATTCTTAATATTCAAGTAGTGAGGGTTCGAAATCCTGGCAAGTTCCAGTAGACGAAAGAGCTCTTCATATTTTTCTTTGAGGTATTCCACTTCCCGTCTTTCGACATCGTCTTTCGTCAGCCAAATTCTATGCTGTGAATGGTAGGTGAAATATTCGATAACATCATGTAAAATATTGCTTGAAACATGAGCGAGAACAATGGGTTTCTTGGTCCTGACCTCCTCCATCAACCTCCTTATAGTCTCAGACCGTGATGCCACATTATTTCACATAGAAAATAACATGCCATCTCAGCTCTCCATTCGAATTCAAATATCCATATCAGGTCTAACAACATAAAATGGGCCAATCGATTTGGAATTTCCCATGTCGAATGGAAATGGATACAGTGAGAAATTCGAGTAAGAGTGAAGTGTGACGATTGATTATGATCATGGACTACAACGTGATGTATCGACTATAAGATTGAAGTTTGTCGATTAATTATGATGGGGGACGGTAGTGAAATAAATAGATGATATAAGAAAAGGTTAATTGTATGGCCGACACATCATGGTGTTTCTGTCCATACAAATTGATGCAGACCCCCTTCTCTCCTAAGGGCTGCACAACCTCCCGGTCAAGGATCCTCACTTCTGAGCCGAATTGGCTCTCTAAAACCTTAATGGCCTCACTTAAGATTTAACATAGGCCCTTTCATTCCTCTGGTACAAGTTCTATGGAAACCATGACCTCTTCCTTCACGCTGCTGAACTCTCAAGTTTCAGGTGCTAGCTCCTCTCTCCTTAGCCCTTTCCCATATGTGACCTCAAGCTGTGACCTCACATAAACGTGCAATTATGGAGCGACAAAAAGTGGTTTGAGACCCGCGTTTCTCCCTGTAATTCACCTTCGGCCGCCACGTGTCCCCTTGTCGATACCATGGTTTCAATTGTGTCTCGCTCTTGGGTTTTTAACGTCCACACACTTCTTGGTCCCATAATCAAGCGTGATCGTTGATCTCGCGGTCTCGGGTGGATCCCCTTTATCAACAATTCAGATTTTCCTCCTTTCCTTCCTTCTCTCTGTATTAGGCCCTCCTAGATATCCATGATCTATTGATGCGTGCCCCTTTCAAATCAATGATCATGATTGATTTCTCCTTTCTGGCTTCGAAAGTGTCAACTCTCAACTCCTTCTTTCTCCATAGTGGCTATCTTTCGAAATGGAGGATATGATGACACTTGTCCTCTTTAAATCGACAACCATAGCTGCTTCGTTACTTCGAGCTTCAAAAATCTCAACTCTCAACTTTTCTGAAATGCTTTTATCCAAATCTCATGATCTATTGATAAGTGTCTCCCCAGATCGACGACTGCGATTTCTTCGGGTCTTCGGACTTCGAAAAACGTGACTTTCAACTTTCAATTTCCCTGGAAGTCGGATTTCTATCGTGTGTCCTCCTGAATTGGAAAACTGAGATTGACTTTGGGTCTTCACCTGGAGTCCACAAATTTCTGCCGTGTGTTCTTCTGAATCCGACAACTAGGATTCACTTCCGGTCTTCGCGCTTTAGGAGTTTCAACTCACTACCCTCGCTTCCTTCGCAGGACTTCCACCTGAATTTGGTGATTCGTCGACACGTGTCCCTCAAAGATCGATGACTGAGGTTCACTTCTGCTCTTCAGGCTTCAAGAGTCTCAACTATTAGTCTTCTCTCTTTCCCAGAGTGTTCTCATCCAAAGACAATGATCTACCAATGTGTGTCCTACCCAGTTCAACGACTGAGATCGACAACTGAGATCTTCTTCGGCTCTTCGATGAATCCTCGCTCCTGTGTGCACACAGAGACTTAACACTCATGTGATTTCCCCAGATCCAATGGTTTGGAATGATCCCACTACCTCCAGGATGGATCTTAGCTGGTGATTCGTGAAACCTTCAATAGTTCACTCCCTTTGAACATTTCTCTTTCTTTCTCTCTTGAGATTTATCTCCTTCTTCTCTTTTGACTCCTTAAAGAGTGACTTTGACACTTATTCAAATTCTAGGTCTGTTCACTCTTTGCAACCAAATCTTATGCAAGATTTAGCTTCTTGCGGGTGACTCTGCACACCTTGCAGCAGTCCCTTTTCACTCCTTGCAAATGGAAACTTTACACTCTCTCTTCTGAGCTTATGATTCGAAACAGACTCAATCCGTCCTTACAGTAAATTCTCCTGCAAGACTTAAGTTCTTGCAAATGACTGTGCACACCTTGTAACAGTCACTTTGCACTCCTTGAAGAGGGAAATTTTCACGCTATCTCTTCTGAGCTTTCTATGTCGAAATAGACTCTTTCAATGCACTCCTTGTGAACTATATGAACACCTTGCATGAAATCAATGAAGAGAACAATTGAAACTTATCTAAACACTTCACAATTTCATATACTCAATAATATAACTCGTTCATTCATGAAAACAACAATAACATGGAATTGTAGCTGTAGCAACACCATGAATTGGATCAATTTTCCTCTGTTATATTCATTCAAAACTAAATGGATACAACTATGATATAACAACATTAAAACTCAACAACAACTAAATCACAACAAATTCCTACTAACTTGCATCATCCCCCATTCGGGCATACAAAACGTCTATTTATCTTAGAGGGTTCTTAGGGTTCCCTTCGACTACTCGACTCCTAAAAAAAATAAATAACTGCTACTTAATTTCCGTTACATTCAATACTAGGAGTGAAACTCCCAGAACACTCGTGATCACTTGCTCCCAAGAATTTGATCTTGTTCAATTTTCGATCATTTCAAAAAGATTTGTAGGAAATGCCAACGGTTATGATTCCAAATTGATTCAAAGGCGCGTTGAGGCGTTGAGTTGTCTCTCCATGTGTGTTTGCTGATGATGCTCCTGCATCATACTCCTCTGGCCAAAACTTCATGGACTCCTGTCCATGAGCTCCTGCACTGAACTTCCATGCTTCTGGATATCAACTTCATTTTCCCAACATGCATCTTCTACTGGGTGTCCCCTCTACTGGGCATATTCTATGAAATTTAAAATGCGTCAACTTACTGCACTATATTGGGCATTCAATTACAACATACTATTCCATACACCACAACAAAATGGTCTTGTTGAGAGAAGGATTTTCAAATCAAAGGAAATGGAAAATGGTATGGGGATTAAGTATTTATTATTGGGAGGAAGCCATTTATTTATCCAATTAAATAGTAAATCACACCCTTAGAATGGATTTATGAAATATAACACTCGAAAGAAGCATGGGATAAAATTGTGTGTCCCACCAAGTTTGTGCTATTCTTTCGAGCTGGAGGTTGGCTATTTGTAATTTGGTGGATTCTTCCATCTAGGGGGAAGTCTCGAAGAATGTGGAGAGGCTACAGATCCAAGAATCTACCGTCTCACCATTCATTTGTTCGGTGAAATTGGGTAACTTAAAATGGGTGTCCAACTGCATGGTCGATGGAGTCGTGACGTTGTTGGAGTCAAATTAGTTCATGGAGATCCAACGCCAATTCTTCAATGAGAGTTGATGTGGCTGCATTGGGCTCCTCACTGGAGACTTCTCTTTGAGGTGGCATGGTCTACAAGCATGGAAGAGACCCTGAGGAGGGCGTGAGATTAAACCTGAGAAGGGCACACTAATGCACCAATGCAAAGGCGCAGAAGAACCCTGAAAAGGGTAATTAGGATGTTGTGAAGAAAGATATGAAGATCCCATTTTTTTTTTTTTTTGTGAATCTGGTGGATGAAATTCAGTCTTCTCCTTCTTCTCTTCCGCTTCTCTATGTGTGGAAAATTCCCCAAAGCACACACTTTGATACCAATTGATTTGATTGGAGGGAGAATTCAACAAAGGTGAATCACTTTAATGGAGGGCACATTAATTTTTGAAGGAAGGCACACTAAATACTAGCGCTTCTACAAGGAGGGAGAGGTGCACATTCCTTTATCGAGTCACACAAATCTCCAAGACGTCCCAACAACAAGTTAAAAAAAAAGAGAAATGGACGAGGGGAGCATTCACTGAACCAAGGTGTAGTGCCTTCAAAAAATACCACGCAACAACGTTAGAAGAAGAGAGGCATGCACAAGTTCCTTTGGTGCACAATGATCTAAAACAATCATACTCAAAAAATGATTACACACAGAAGAAAGACAAGATTCAGAAAAAGTTTCATCAATAAAATTAGAGAAATATGTCCCCTTTAATAATTCACGGAGACTCATTACAACGGTAATTGCAACTTTTATTTTTCTGCGATTCTCTATGCATTCCCACTGGAAAGACATCGCCTTTCTTACATAGAATGACCAATGCTATATTACAATTAAGTGATTGATTAACGCTGGCATATATCTACAAACTGACATAGAATTAAATCTCTTTATCGCCTTTCTTGTTGCACACTATTTAGTCTAAAGAAGGTTGATGTCCTTTCTATTGGTCCAATTGATCCCCTCAAAGTAGTTGAGTTATTATTTATTCATTTTTGGGATCAATTTTTTCTTCCCCTTACCATCATTTCCAGTCAATAATCTCACTTTCTCAATCCTGTTTGGAAAACCCTATAAAAACTTGTATGGTTCCATCTATGTTGTTCTATATTTTTCCACCCATATACATTTGACTGGATAAGCATGGTCATTGGGACATTAGTACACACCTTCTACATCTATTGCAATAAAAATAAGTAAGTGGACACATATCTAGTGCTCTATATCACATGTATGACCATGTAGTACACTCCGCCACTAGTCGCCCTCCCCTTTTAAATTTGTTATGGGTATCAACCCATAACTCATTGCAAGATTCTAGTCACTCTTTCCTCATATCAAACTCCACATCAAGATACAAAACATACACCACATTTGTTTAGGACCTTGCCACTATGGATAATGAGGTCAAAGAAGCACTCTAAGGCTCCCAAGCCAAGTACAAAGTTTTTCATGACCAACATTGATTTCCATCACCCTTTTAGATTGGGGACCGCATATAGTTTTCCATGAACAAATAATGCTTCAAAGGGAACAAACATCACAAAATCTAACTTGTGTATATGAACCATTGCACTTAAAAGAGTTATTTCAAATTTTCCATCCAAATCAACATAAAATTCCATATTTTCATACTATATTAGAACATGATATGCCACTATATGCATTTGTTGTACCTAAAAAGAAAACAATGATGTACGACCCTCGAATTTCATACCCTCTTACGAACTGTACAGAATATGCTCATAAATTCTTTCCAATCCCTACTGTCTCGATTTCTGTGTCAAAACTGCTATACGACAGGTTTGAAATATGCTCCAACTTTTCCTCATAAATCTGCTATATGTCCTCCTTGATTTTTGTAAACTTTTATGCTCTACGACCTCTCAAAAAAAATTGTATTGTACCACCCTTTGTTGGCTGTGCTTTATACCTAGAACTCCATGCTGTAATCTAGCCTAGAAATTCATGCCTCAAGCAGTAAGTTTTCCCACTTGTGGCAGAATATAATCCCACTGATTATGATGCTCAGCGACTAGACTCCTCAATAATTTTCCCAAACTTCTGTTCACCACCTCAGTCTGTCCATCTGTCTAAGGGAGATAAGATAAGCTGAAGGACAAATATGTCCCCAACTTCTTCTACAATGTTATCCAAAAATGACCAATAAATTTGGTATCTCTGTTTGAGACAATACTTTTGGGTAATCCATGAAGTCGAACAACTTCCTTGAAAAATTGCTTTGCAACATTTGTTGCATCACTAGTCTTCTGGCATGGGATAAAGTGTGCATTTTTTGAAAGTCTATCCACCACCACAAATATGGAATCACATACTCTTTGTGTTCTTGGCAGTCCCAACACAAAATCCATGCTTATTGCATCCCAAGGCCTCTCTGGTATTGGCAATGGTTGATACAATCTAGTGTTCTATCTTTTACCTTTTGCATGCTGGCAGATTCTACATCTGTTCACAAAATTTATCACTTCTGTCCTCATACCTGGCCAATAGTATGAACTTCTCAATTGTGTAAATGTTTTATCATGGCCAAAATGTCCAACCAATCCTCCACTATGATTTTCCTTCAAAAGGTTATCCCTCATTGAGCATTTTGGTATGCATAACTGATTGCCCTTAAACAACAATCCCTCTTGAATCATATACTCTGTCCATTGGCTCCTGTCTCTTAGCACAGGATTTTCACATGCTTCATATGATTCCTTGAAATCTGGATTATCACAATACATATCCTTAAGGTGTTCAAACCCCAAGGTATTGACCTAAAATTCCTGCAGAATCAACCATCTCCTGCTCAATGCATCAACAACTTTGTTAGCATTACCGAAAATATGTTTTATGACAAAAGTAAAATTATGCATAAATTCAATCCACTTTGCATGCCTCTGATTCAATTTTTCCTGTCTGGTTATGAATTGTAAAGCTTGGTTATCGCTATACAAGACAAATTATTTTGGAACAAGGTAGTGCCTCCATTTCTTAAAGGCTTTAATTATAGCATAAAATTCTTTATCATATGTGGAGTACTTTCTCTTAGTCTCATTCAACTTCTCACTGAAATATGCAACTGGTTTATTATCCTAGCTCAAGACTGCTCCAATTGCAACTCCACTTGCATCACATCTCACTTGAAATGTCTTCTCAAAATTTGGTAAGACCAGAATTGGTCATTTTGTTATCTTCTCCTTCAATATATTGTAGCTCCTCTTGGCCTCCTATGTCCATTTAAAAGACTTGTGCCTCTTCTTCACTGTATCCATCATTGGTGCACAAATTCCACTAAAATTTATGATAAAATTACTATAGAAACTTTCTAATCCATGGAATCTTATCACTTCAAACATACTCCTTGGTGACAACCATTCTTTGATTTCTTTCACCTTCTCTGGATCCATCTTCAATTCATTTGAAGAGATCACAAAACCCAAGTAAATGAGTTATGTCTTCATAAAAGATGACTTCTTAAGATTTATCAACATCTTCTCCTGCTATAGTCTCCTCATCACTAATGTTAGATGTCTCAAATGATCCTCTTTAGTCTTGCTAAAGACTAGTATATCATCCATATATACAACCAAAAACTTGCCAATGAAATCCTTCAGTATTTCATTCATCAACCTCATAAAAGTACTTGGGGCATTTGCTAATCCAAATGGCATACCAAGCCACTCATACAACCCTTCATTTGTCTTAAAGGCTATTTCCACTCATCACCTTCTATCATCCTTATCTGGTGATATCCACTTTTCAAATCTATTTTAGAAAAGAAATTTGCTCCACTTAAACAATCCATTAAGTCATCCATTCTTGGTAAATGAAATCTATACCTGATGGTGATATTGTTAGTGGCCCTCGATTTTGTACACATTCTCCATCCCCCATCCTTATTTAGACTCAACACAGTTGGTACTGCGCATGGAATCAATTTTTCTCTGACCAAACCCTTGTCTAACAAATCTTGGACTTGGTTCTTTACCTCTTCATTCTCTTGAGGTGTCAATCTGTATGCTACTTTGTTTGGCAGGATTTCTCCTGGTATCAAATCAATAAGATGGCTGATACTTCTGATGGGTGGCAATGAGTTAGGTAACTCATCCACTACTATGTTAGCAAAATTCTCCAACAATTCCCGAACTTCTTCAGGAAAATCATCTATCGAAGTACTTGTAAGGACAACTTTGGGTTTCCTCACTACATCAAACTTCATCTTCTGTTCCTTCTTGACTTCTTTCAAGAGTTTCTTCCCACTCATGAGAAGTATGCTTGTGCTGGCTTCTTTGTTTACTTTCTTCTCCTCAATTGGAAGCAACATGTGTGTCCTACCATTCTTCTCCAAGGTGTAACTATTTTTTCTCCCATCATGAATGACATTTTTGTCAAATTTTCATGGCCTTCCCAACAAAACATAACATACATCCATGGGAATCACATCACACAAAATTTCATCTCTATATCCTCCTATCTTAATTTCAACGAGGCATTGTTTAGTGACCATTACCTATTGTCCTTTATGCAACCACGAGACTTTATATGGCTTTGGATGTGCAGCTGTCTCCAGCTCCAATTTTTCCACCATCTCTGTGGATACTAAGTTGTCAGTGCTCCCACTGTCAATTATCACCTTGCATACTCTGTCTTTAGTCATGCAAGATGTCCTGAATAGACTGTTCCTCTGCACTGGCTTTTCAATTTCTGACTCTTTTAAGAGAACCTTCCTCAACATCAGGGATGCTCCATCCTCTGCACCTTCTGCTTCGACATTCCTTTTTTGTGTTTCTGTAATGTGAGCTTCACCTCCTCCTTCTTTCCTTTTCTCGGGACATTCCCAAGACACGTGTCCTATCTTTCCATAGGAATAGCATCTTACTTCTCCTCCTTTTCTACTTCCTCTTCCTCTAGAAGAACTTCTTCCACCACCTTGTTTTCCTCGGGAACTTCCTCCTCTTTATGAGTGACTGTGTGGTTTCTTAGTCCCATATTTGGGTTTCTGTGCCTTATCATTATCAACTCCCTTGCCTTTTCTTGGGCTTCTACCTCTGTTTCGTTGACTCTGTTTCATGGCCAACTTCTCTTTTTCCTTCAAAGCAATCTGATAAGAATCCTCTACTGTCCTCACTGACATCATGCTGATCTCATCTTGGATTTCATACCTCAGGCCATTTATGTACCTGACAACTTTTTCCTCATCCTTCTCTCATTGTCCAGTCCTAATATTCATCTTGTAGAACTCCTCCGTGTACTCTCTTACTGTCATACCCTTCTATCTTAGGTTCTACAACTTCCTAAATATATTTATCTGATAATCTTTGGGCATGAACTTAGCCTTCAACTTGGCTACCATTTTGTCCCAATTCTTTATATTCTATTTTCCTTTTCTTCTCCTCTTAGCCTGTAGTTCATCCCAACATAGTGCTACATGTCCTTTTAGTCTAGTGACAACATGTCTCACCTTTTTCTCCTCATCGACATCTTCATAGTCGAAATACTTGTCCATGGATCTTATCCAATCCAACAATTCTTCAACATCCAAATTGCCATCATACATTGGGATGTCTACTTTGGCTCTAGCTCCCAATTTAACAACTTCTCTCATTAATTTTTCTTTGACAACATTTTCCCATGCATCTTCTTTGAATTCTACTTCTTCATTCTCTACATCACTGATGTCCCTAGCATTAGGTGCTCTCCTATGTGCTACCTCCATCGCCTCTAATCTTAATGGTCTCACTTACGATTTAACACAGGCCCTTTCAGTCCTTTGGTACAGGTTCTATGGCAACCACGACCTCTTCCTTCACGCTACTAAAGTCTCAGGTTTCAGGCGCTAGCTTCTCTCTCCTTATCCCTTTCTCGTATGTGACCTTGAGATGTGACCTCATGTAAACAAGCGATTGCAGTGCGGCCAAAAGTGGTTTGAGACCACACCGCTTTTCTCCCCGCATTTCACCTTCGGCTGACATGTGTCCCCTTGTCGATACCATGGTTTCAATTGTGGCTCTCTCTCGGATTTTTAATGTCCATGCACCTTCTGGTCCCACAATGAAGTGTGACCATTGATATCACGGTCTTGGGTGGAGCCCGTCGATCAACGGTTCAGATCTGCCTCCTTTCATTCCTTCTCTCCAGATCACGCCCTTCTATATCTCCACGATCTGTTGATGCGTGCCCCTTTCAAATAAACAGTCGTGATTGATTTCACCTTTCATGCTTTGGGATTTTCAAATCTCAACTCCTGCTTTCTCCACAGTGGCTCTCTTCTGAAATGGAGGATCTGCTGACACTTGTCCTCCTCAAATCGATGACCTTAGCTGCTTCAGGACTTCTGGCTTCAGAAATCTCAACTCTCAACTTTTCCGAAATGATTTTATTCGAAGCTTACAATCTATTGACACGTGTCTCCTACAAATTGACGACTGCGATTGCTTCAGGTCTTCGGACTTCAGAAAACTCAACTTTCAAATTTCACTTTCCCTCGAAGTGCGCAGATTTCTACCGCATGTCCTCTTGATTCAGACAACTAAGATTCACTTCGGGTATTCACCTGGAGTCCACGGATTTCTACTGTGTGTCCTTCTGAATCAGACGACTAGGATTCACTTCGGGTTTTCATGCTTCAAGAGTTTCAACTCTCGACTCTCGCTTCCTTCGCAGGACTTCCACCCGAAGTTGGCGATCCATCGATGCGTGTCCCTCATAGATTGATGACTGTGGTTCACTTCTGCTCTTTAGGATTCGAGAGTCTCAACTCTTAGTCTTCGATTTCTCCCAGAGTGTTCTCATCCGAAGACAAAAATATGTCGACTCGTGTCCTACCCAGATCGACGACTGAGATCTGCTTCGACTCTTCGACGAATCCTCGCTCTTGTTTGCACACAAAGACTTAACACTCGTGCGCTTTCCCCATATCCAATGGTCTGGAATGATCCCGCTCCCTCCTAGATGGATCTTATCCAGCGATTCATGAAACCTTTAGGATTTCACTCCCTTTGAACATTTCTCTCTCTATCTCTCTTGAGATTTCTCTCCTCCTTCTCTTTTGACTCCTTAAAGAGTGACTTTGACACTTAGTCAAATTTCGGGTCTATGCACTCTTTGCATCGACTCTTGCGCAAGATCTAGCTTCTTGCGGGCGACTGTGCACACCTTTCAGTAGTCCCTTTGCACTCCTTGCAAATGGAAACTTTACGCTATCTCTTTTGAGCTTATATGTCGAAACAGATTCAGTCCCTCCTTACAGTAAATTCTCTCGCAAGACTTAAGTTCTTGCGGATGACTGTGCACACCTTGCAATAGTCACTTTGCACTCCTTGCAGAGGGAAAATTTCATGCTATCTCTTCTGATATTTCTGAGTCGAAACAAACTCTGTCAATGCACTCCTTACGGACTGTATGCACACCTTGCATGAAATCAACGAACAAAACAATTGAAACTTATCTAAACACTTCACAGTTTCATATACTCAATAATATAACTTGTTCATTCATGAAAACAACAATAACATGGAATTGTAATTGTAGCAACACCATGCATTGGATCAATTTTCCTCTGTTATATTCATTCAAAACTAAATGGTTGCAGCTATGATAAAACAACAACAAAACTCAACAACAACTAAATCATAGCAAATTCCTACTAACTTGCAGCAGCCCCCAATCGGGCATACAAAACATCTATTTATCTCAAAGGGTTCTTAGGGTTCCCTCTGACTACTCGACTCCTCGAAAAAATACTAACTGCTACTTAATTTCCGTTACATTCAAGACTAGGAGTGAAACTCCCAGAACACTTGTGATCACTCGCTCCCAAGCGTTTGATCTTCTTCAGTTTTCGATCATTTCAAAAATATTTGCAGGAAACGCCATTGGTTAAGATTTCAAATTGTTTCAAAAGTGCGCTAAGGCACTGAGTTGTCTCTCCACGTGTGTTTGTTGATGATGCTCCTGCATAAAAAATGATGCTAGGTCTTTCCCATTACATTAATATTTCCCTGGCCCTTGAATTGTTTCCATGTTCAGTGAATTGTTTCAAGTTGGAATGGTGTCTATATATGTTGTACCCTTTTGGGAAGAAGAAATATTCATGTAACATAATTTCTTAAAATAATAATAAAAAATTATGTAGGTTCCATTATATATATACAACTTAGTGTGGAGTGGAGAGATGTTTATGTAAATTAATAAATTAAAATAATAATAAACATAATAAAAAAATTAACAACAAAAATTAATAATAAAAAATTATGTAGGTTCCATAATGGATTTCAGCCTTTATGTTGAATGTTTTTGTAGGCTGGATATTTGTTTACTTGAGTAGATATGTTGGTGTTAGTTCTGCCCTTCCTTGAAGTGTTTTTTGTAGTTGCACCCTCCATTGATGTGTTGGTTGTATCAATTCCTCCTTATTTAATTGAATGTGTATCCACGTTCTCTAATATGTAGATAAATTATTCAATAAGGAAATGTTGGTAGATACATTTGCCTATTGGGAGGAAGTGTCCTTTTTGGCCCACTAAGCAACTAATTTTTTTCTTTTTAGGTACAACAAATGCATATAGTGGCATATCATGTTCTAATATAGAATGAAAATATGGAATTTTATGTTGATTTGGATGGAAAATTTGAAATACCTATTTTAAGTGCAATGGTTCATATATAGAAGTTAGATTTTGTGATGTTTATTCCCTTTGAAGCAATATTTGTTCATGGAAAACTATATGTGGTCCCCAATCTAAAAGGGTGATGAAAATCAATGTTGGTCATGAAATACTTTGTACTTGGCTTGGGAGCCTTAGAGTGCTTCTTTGACCTAATTATGCATAGTGGAAAGGTTCTAAACAAATGTGGTGTCTGTTTTGTATCTTGATGTGGAGTTTGAGATGAGGAAAGAGTGACTAGAATCTCACAATGTGTTATGGGTTGATACCCATAACAAATTTAAAAGGGGAGGGTGACTAGTGGCAAAGTGTACTACATGGTCATACATGCGATATAGAACACTAGATATATATCCACATGCTTATTTTTATTGAAATAGATGTAGAACGTGTGTACTAATGTCCCAATGACCATGCTTATCAATTCAAATGTATGTGGGTGGACAAATGTAGAATAACATAGATGGAACCATACAAGTTTTCATAGGGTTTTCCAAACATGATTGAGAAAGTGAGATTATTGATTGGAAATGATGGTAAGGGGAAGAAAAAATTGAGCCCAAACATGAATAAATAATAACTCAACTACTTTGAGGGGATCAATTGGACCAATAGAAAGGACGTCAAACTTCTTTAGACTGAGCAGTGTGCAACATGAAAGGCGATAAAGATAATTAATTCTATGCTAGTTTGTTGATCTATGCTAGCGTGAATCGGTCACTTAATTGTAATATAGCATTGGTCAGTCTAAGTAAGCAAGGTGATGTCTAAAATAATTGTTAGTCATATTGTGTGAGTAATTATTGTGGGAAATGCACAGACTCGCAGAAAAATAAAAGTGGCAATTATCGTTGTACAGAGTCTCTGTGAATTATTAAAGGGGACATATTTATCTAATTCTATTGATGAAACTTTTTTCTAATCTTGTGTTTCTTCTGTGTGTAATCATTTTCTGAGTATGATTGTTTTAGATCGCTGCGCACCAAAGGAACTTGTGCGCACCTCTCTTTTGCTAACGTAGCTGCGTGGGATGTTTTGAAGGCCCTACACCTTGGTTCAGTCAATGCTCCCCTCCTCCATTTCTCTTTGTTTTTAACTTGTAGTTGGGATGTCTTGGATATTTTAGTGACTCGATAAAGGAATGTGCACCTCTCCCTCCTTGTAGAAGCACTGGTATTTAGTGTGCCTTCCTTCAAA
Organism: Picea glauca; assembly: GCA_000966675.3. Lineage (NCBI taxonomy): Eukaryota > Viridiplantae > Streptophyta > Pinopsida > Pinales > Pinaceae > Picea > Picea glauca. Next base: position 58,432 of record JZKD02S1770107.1, read on the forward strand.
ACCTGACGTGCCCTCCATTAAAGTGATTCTCTTTTGTTGAGTTCACCCTTCAATCAAATCAATTGGTATTAGAGTGTGTGCCTTGGGGAAGTTCTTGCACATAGAGAAGTGGAAGAGAAGAAGGATAAGACTGAGTTTCATCCACCAGATTCACAAAAAAAAAATAATTTTTTTTGTTGGATTTTCATATCTTTCCTCACAACGTCCTAATCTCCCTTCTTAGGGTTCTTCTCCACCTTTGCATTGGTGCATTAGTGTGCCCTTCTTAGGGTTAATCTCAAGCATTCCTCAGGGTATCTTCCATGCTTGTAGACCATGCCACTTCGAAGAGAAGTCTCCAGTGAGGAGTCCAACACAACCACATCAACTCTCATTGAGGAATTGGCGTTGGATCTCCATTAACTAATTTGACTCCAACAATGTCATACTCCACCGACCATGTAGCTGGACACCCATTTTCAGTTACCCAAGTTCATCAGACAAATGAATGTCTAGACGGTAGATTCTTGGATCTGTAGCCTCTCCACATTCTTCGAGACTTTCCCCTAGATGGAAGAATCCACAAAATTACAGATAGCCAACCTCCAACTTGAAGGAATAACACAAACTTGGYGGGACACACAATTTTAGCCCATGATTCTTCCAGTGTTATATTTTATAAAKCCATTCTAAGGGTGTGATTTACTATTTGATTGGAACAATRAATGGCTTCCTCCCAAKAATAAAGACTTAATACCTTAGATTGAATCATACTATTTTCYRTTTCCTTTGATTTGGAATTCCTTCTCTCAACAAGACCATTTTGTTGTGGTGTATGGAATAGTATGTTGTAATTTATGCCCAATATAGTGCAGTAAGTTGTGATTTAGTTGTTAACATATTTACCTCCATTACATGTTCTTAACCTTTGAAGCTGATGTCGATGTTGTTTTTCTACTGAAACAAATAATGAATTTTAAATTTCATAAATAACAAAGAATGAATGAAAAAGATTTTGTAAAACCATAATAAATTAGAAACAAAAAGTTTTCTATATTTGTAAATTATTACAAAATGGTTAACCTTGCCATATAGCTAATAGATGGTGAGATTGAATACTCTAGTCCAAATAGAGAAATTTGGTAAATAGTTAATGAAATTTTATATAGTATATTCCATCCAAAGAGTATATCCAACATAGTATATTTCGAGAGTGAGTTTGACAATTTTTCTAAGCTCATCAAAGGCATCCTCATATTGTAATTTTTCGTATCGATGGTTGTTGCATAGAAATTGTGGAGAAATTGCATTACACAAATGTATTAACAATAATGTATTAGGGATATGTATAAAGAAATATTGATAGTATAAAGTATTAGTGTAACATGTTTGAAGACATGAATTAGAAAAAAAAACTAAAGAAGTGAATCACAGATAGACAAATAGCTAAAGGCTTTTGTATTTAGTTGCTATCAATGAAACCCTAACATACTAACATATACCCAATATCATCATTCTTTAATCTACAAACCCTAACATATTAACAGAGACATTCTTTATTCTCCTGTCCAGTTTTCATCACTCATCTCCTCCTCTTCCTGAAAGTTGAGAATCTAATTTTTTTTTCGAGGGCTCTCCTCATTCATCATCTTTGAAATAGTTCGGCAGGCGACATAAAAAAGATTCTGAATATCCAAGTAGTGAGGGTTCGAAATCCTGGCAAGTTCCAGTAGACGAACGAGCTCTTCATATTTCTCTTTGAGGTATTCCACTTTCTACCTTTCAACATCGTCTTGGGTCAACCAAATACTATGCTGTGAATGGTAGGTGCAATATCTGATAACAGCCTGTAAAATATTGCTTGAGTCGGTTAGGGTAAGAAGGCGACCCCCATTTCATTTCTTCACTAGAATTTGGAGAATGTTGAGGGAGAAAAGTCAATAATGTGATAAGGAGGGAAAAATTAATTCTTGAGGCATGAATTTCTAGGCAAGAGTAGAACACATAATTCGAGGCACAAAGTACAACTAGTAAAGGGCCGAACAATACCAATTTTTTTGAGAGGCCGTACAACAGAAAAGGGCATAGAAATCGAGGAGGCCGTATTGCAGATTTCAAAGGCATAGTTGGCATGTATTTCAAGGCTGGTTTTGACATAAAAATTGAGACAATAGGGATTGGCATGAATTTCTGAGCAAATTCTGTATAGTTCGTACACTAAGAAGGCACGAAATTCGAGGGTCGTATAACACTGTTTTGTGGGAACAAATTTCAAGATTTAAAGAACCAACCAAAAAGATTTTGTAAAACCATAATAAATTAGAAATAAAAAGTTTTCTATATTTGTAAAAGATTACAAAATGGGTAACCTTTCCATATAGCTAATATATGGTGAGATTGAATACTCTACTCCAAATAGAGAAATTTGGTAAATAGTTAATGAAATTTTATATAGTATATTCCATCCAAAGAGTATATCCAACATAGTATATTTGATTTTGAGAATTTGTATAAGCTCCTAAAAGGCATCCTCATATTGTAAATTTTAGTATGGATGGTTGTTGCATAGAAATTGTGGAGGAATTGCATTACACAAATGTATTAACAATAAGTATGGAGAAAAACTAATAATATAATAAGGAATTTAGTATTATCTATTGTTTCATGAATATTTTGATAGCACTGCACTATACAAATGTATTAACAATATGTATGAAGAAAGTTTGATAATGTATTAGCAATACGTACAAATAAATATTGATAGTATAAAGAATTAGTGTAATATGTTTGAAGACATGAATTAGAAAAAAATACCAAAAAAGTGAATCACAAAGACAAATAGCTAAAGGCTTCTGTATTTACTTGTTATCAATGAATACTAATAATAATATAAATTTTCAAATTATATTATTGCCTGATACCTTGTTTGTCCAAATCGATAAATAAATAAATGCATTAAACCATTCAAGTAACTCAAATCCAAAATCACATCACTCCTTATCAACATGATAAAAGAAACCCTAACATACTAACATAGACCCAATATTGTCATTCTTTACTCTACCAACCCTGACATATTAATAGAGACATTCTTTACTCTCCTGTTCGGTTTTCATCACTCATCTCCTCCTGTTCCTGAATGTTGAGAATCTAAAAAATCCTTAGAGAGCTCTCCTCATTCATCATCTCTGAAATAGTTTGGCACGCGGTGTCAAAAAGATTGTTAATATCCAAGTAGTGATGGTTCAAATTCATGGCAAGTTCCAGTAGACGAACGAGGTCTTCATATTTCTCTTTGAGGTATTCCACTTCCCGTCTTTCGACATTGTCTTATGTCAGCCAAATTCTATGCTCTGAATGGTAGGTGCAATATCTGATAACATCATGTAAAATATTGCTTGAAACATGAGTGAGAACAATGGGTCTCTCAATCCCGACCTCCTTATATTATGAGACTGCGATGCCACATTCTTTCGCACAAAAAATAGTATGCCATCTGAGCTCTCCAATTGAATTTGAAAATCCATCTTAGGTCTAACAGTATAAAATGGGCCAATCGATTTGGAATTGCCCATGTCGAAGGGAAATGGATACAGTGAGAAATTCGAGTAAGAGTGAAGTGTGACGATTGACTATATCACAAACCACAACATGATGTATCGACTATAAGAGTGAAGTGTGATGATTGATTATGATTGGGGATGGTAGTGTGTTGGCACAGGGGCAAACCCAGGGTTCAACTCTACAACAACACACCAATAAAACCCTAACTACCGTCCCTTCGACAACACCTGCGAAGCAGAAGAAGTCTCACCCAGGACTCCGATGTATGCAACCTTAGCTGGGACACAGATATGTGATTGTAACACTTTAATAGAGAACTTTGCAGTTACAGTTCATTAACATTCACCTTTAGCTTACAATGCGGATAAACCCTAATAACAAAACGACATAGTATTCCCACAGACCCAATATAATCAAGCACTAAGCACATCAACATAGGTCATATATAGAATTCATTCACATCATTCAACACTAATCTATCATATCAGATTCATCTAACATACATCAATGGACTAAGCATTTAATCACATAAACAAGAGAACAACCATAAAGCACAAAGCAACCACAACACAATATATACGTGGTTCACACCCTCCCTGGGGCTATGCCCACCAACTCTTCTTCTCTTTTATTATCTTGGTCAATCAACTACATACACAGAGCCACAAGATCCTACTCCGCATAGGACAGGAGATCTGCACGCACCTTGCTAGATCCTCCTTCCTTGAGCTAGGTCACAACACAAAGCCTTCCACAATATCTTACGATCACTTGCACTTATCTCTACAAGTCTTACACAGTATGCACAAAGAAATTACAATTACCACTTGTACTTAGCACCTACATCACATAGATGTCTCCTTTTCCCCTAGAACTTAGCAAGGTATCAAGATTTCTTCCTACATCACCAAGAAATCTATTTATACATTACAAAACTAGGCCTAAACATGGGTAAACCCATGGGCCAAAATTCCCATACCCGTTACATAAGCCCAAAACCCAAAAATCCCTAAAAAGGGGACAATATATCATGATCTCCGCTTTGACTTGCGCTCCACCTTCGACAGCCTGTCAAAGTCCCAAAAGTAGGTCAAACATGACCAAGGATCCTCAAAACTTGGTCAAGGGCTAACAGGCCCCCAACACTCACCTGTGACTCGTCCCGAGTCACTCTGGTCTAGGTATCTCTACATCAAAAGCCTCGGTCTTGGCTCGAGATGCTTCGAACTGTTGCTATGACATGACCTCCTGTTCGATGAACTCTTGGATTACTGCTTTGTTGATAGGTTCCTCTAAGTGTTGTTCAGTTCTAGTGATGACATGCTCTAGTTCTTCTCCTCGACCTTCAATATCTGCGAATATTTGGCAAGCCTCATATTGTATTGGTTGGAGCCTCTAAGTCACTTCCATGAATTTTCTCTGAATGGTGTGGACCTATTGTTGAGGAGTGCACTGTTCTTGGGATCACTTCATCCTCTCAACTACTGACAGGGGCTTCAATTGCGTCTGTACTATTTTTGCTTGCTTCTTTGCCTGCTAGAGCTGTGAATCCAGTGCCTTTAATTCAAAATCCTCAGTGAGTCTCTCATAAGTCTGGGCACTGCGATCACTTAGTTGTTTATATTCCATGGCGAGGGATTTGATTCTTTCAACTTCTCTTCAAGCATTTGCTTCTCTTTGATCTCGTACATTTGATGGAGTGCTGGGCACTGTTTGTAGCTCTAAGTCTGCTATTCTTTGCTGTAGCTGCTGGATAGATTCCATGAGTTGCACTACTTGATGCTCCACTCAGTCTTATGCCTTTGGCTCTAAGCCCTTCACAGAGTGAAGTGTTCTGTCGACTGCTTCTTTGACTACAAACTGTTCTATGAGTAATTGTTCTTTTTCTTGCTTGGCCTGCGCCCTCTCTTCTTCACACATGGCTCGAAGGTCCTCCTTCTTCTTTTGTGTAACCCGATGTTGATCTACCATTTCTTCCTTGGCTTGTCTCAGGGTTGCTGTGGCCTGGTATTTCTCAACTTGTGCTTGACGAAGGTGAGCTTTGGTCACATCAGCTAGTCTGTGGAGTTGGGTAGGCTCATCTCCCAACTCTGGTTCTTCTGATGGCGGGGGCGCAGCAGATACTGCATAGATGGATTGAAGGGCCTGCTATACCCCTATGAGTTCAACCTCGATTATATCATACATCTCCTCCTACTTGGATTCATGTTTCTGTAAGATGTCCTGCGAGGCATCTGCTACAGTTGCGATGATGAAGTCAAATTCATCTACAGTGAGCATATTCTACATCTTAGTCAAGGTGGCTTTGGATTTCTTTCAGGAAGTGGATTTCGTGGGGGAAACCTTCCTTTTGTTCAAGGGATTAGCCTCATCAACATGATCCTTAGGCGGTGTTACTTTTCCTTTCTTCTGCTCGTCTTCTCTGCCATTTATCTCTTATACTTTGTCATCAACCCCTCGACCAGGTGATACTGAAGTAGTTTCTTCTGATGCGCTGCTCAAGTCTTGGACTTCTTCAGTCTTCTTTCTTCCACTGGTTCTAGGTGTGTCGTGTTCTTTGTGAGAGACCTCCGAACTGTCAAGTTCAAGATCAGATATCTCTGTAGGGTCAGTGGGGATGAGGAGCTTTGTGGATCAGTCCTTGGTTATCTCTTCGAGGTCCTCCTATGTGAGATTATAGTATGACTAAATCTCCTCTTTATTCTCGTCTACTCGCGCAGTGATATAGATGAAGTGGTGATCTGCGTAGAACTTCATGAGAGGTCTAAACCGGTACAAGGTGTTTGGCAGTCATGCGAGGGACAACTTTGATAGCCTTCTTCAGTTGGAGATAATACATGTGGAAGACTGCTTTTGACTGCCACTGTTTTCCCATATCGCTCGAGTACCAAAGCATGGTGAACTTTGCAGCGAGTGGCTCGCACGACTCGAAGTTCGGGAAGGTCCCACCTTCCGACATCTCCCAAGCGGTGAATGCAATGAGGATCAGGAGCCAGCTAAAGTGGAACTCATAGCCATGATCCTGAGCTTTTTGGTAGTCTAATTCCAACTGGTTGACCAAGTACTTTGCCTAGTTCATCTGGAGTCCTTCTACACATTTCCCGACAAGGTCAACAACAAATCCTGTGGCCTGTGTAGGTCTGTTCTTTCTTACAAGCTTTCCTATGATCAGTTGGTAGGCCAGGTGTACTACGCCATTCTGGATGGAAGCTACCTTGTAGCCTCGTGTTCCCTTTTCTACATCACCATATGTGTCTTTGATCTTTTGTGCCAATGCGCGATCTATAGATTTTCCTGGGTAGAAGTCCTGAGGGTTGGGTCCCTGCATGCTCAATCCGGTGATCCTATGGATCAACGTCGGATCGACTGTGATGATTTGGTCTAGACATAAGTAGCCACCATGGTAACATGAGAGCAAGAGATTAACAAACACGTTAACCTGTTAGTGTCTTCCAAAGTGTGGAATCTTCATTACATTCAAGAGGGTGGACTGCGCGAGGTTCATAGTCCATGGATGGGAGATTATTTTTGAGTTCTTCTTCTTTTTCCTGGTCAAGTATTTGTAAGGAGCGAGCATAATATGGTTCTTGTGGTCTCCTAGGTTGAAGTCTCTGAACTTCAATGTCACGATCTTATCATGTTGCGTTATAATTGCACGTATCCCCTTCGGGAGGTATGCAGTAACCATGGTGTAATCAAAGTCCCTCGGGACACTGTCACGATTCACGACGTTGGCTAGAGGCGGGATGTAGTCTGGTAAGATGGTCGGGATTAACTTCACGTTGTCTAGGTCATCTCTATTCTTGGTTCTCTTCTCTACTGCCGGTTGGGATGGTCAAGATCCGCGAGAAGTCGATGGAGAGGCTTGCACTCCTCTCTTCGATGATGTTTGAATACCTATAGACATTACTTTATCGGCCATGATATCAATTAAAACTTCCTCGACTGACTTCTCCACAATGCTGAGTTCGTCCGACATGCACGCTCTCGATCGGATAAATCAGTTCGATGACTGAATGTTCAAAGCAATAGAATATGTGTCGATCTTAATAAACACATTGTGGTAACAATGAGTTGGCTTGGATACAATTCGCAAAAGTGTTCTCGGTGCAACAGTCGATGGAATAAGTAGACACGATGTAATGGATCTCTCAAATGGACAAGAGGCCTTCATCAATGCGGTTCTATCCATTGTGGCACAGTTCCAACGGTCTGATGGAGAGTCTTCAGGCCATTACTGCTGTTCTAACCGTTCAGGTCATCAGGCTAACAATTATAATGATTTCAACGACTATATCACTTCTCCATGGCGAAGTTCCATGTTGCACTGTTCTGATATCCCGACAAAGTTCCAGTCTTGCAAACCTTCCTTCTACGAAGTCCCCTATGGAACCTTCTATAACTTTTCTATCTTTTCTCTCTTGTTACTGAGTTTTCTAGCCTTCTTCCCGATGATCTTTGTTTCGATATTCCTCTTTCCATTCTGATTCTTATCTCCTTTTGGCATAGTAACTTCGCACTATTGAGATTCTTTCATAGGGTTAGAGAGTAATACGTCTTCTCTTTTTGGGGTAGGTACTTCAGTATTCTGTGAGTCTTCTTGTGTTCTTTTAACTTCAACATCTAATTTTATGGTTCTAAGTAGCTTCGATCTGTTCTCCTGTTCTTAAATCAAGTGTGCTATCCTCCTATTCATGAAATATTTTAATTCTTTATTCTTCTGCTTTAAGAATTCCTCTTCTTTTCTTCTGGTTTGATCCCTTTCAATTCAAGGTTTTCCTAGTAATATAGAAAATGGGGCACTGTTCTCAATAAATTTAACAATCTCAAAATTTTCCTTTGTCAAAGTTCCATGAGCACTCATAGATATCTGGGTGAGTCTTCCACATAGGGTTATCAACTTTCCTCTAAATAATCCTATTCCTCCCAATGAAGGAATCATAACAGGATTTCCTAAAGCTTCCCAAGTTCTTTCTGTCATGATATTCACCCATGTTTCTTCATCCAGAACACAGTCAATGTCGAAGTCTCCTATTCTTGTTTATATGCATTCTTTTTCTTTGAAAATCTCTAATAAGTTGATATTTCTGTGATCATTTATGGTTTCTTTCATTTGTAGTAATACATTCTTTGACTCTTTCTGGGGTTCTTCCATGGTCTTAGTTTCGTAACCTTCCTCGGGGTTTTCTTGTCTCATATTCATTCTGTCAAGCTTAGCAATCATTCTAGGGCAATATAAAACTTCATGATCCATAGCTTTACAACAAAGACAACTAGGTCTTCTACCATGGAATTCCTTAGCAAGATGTCCCGGTATTCTACAACTGTAACAAAGAGTTAGTCTTCTTTTTCTTTGAAAGGATCCCCAACCTTTCCTGTTCTGTGCACTAGGATCATAACTAACATACAAAAAATTATTTCTACGATCCTGCATCCATTTGTTAGTCCAAACATTCTTTCTATGCATAGGAATAACATATCTTTCACTATTTTTTGTCAGATATACTCATATGAAACCTTATTTCATCTAGCTGTGCCCTACTTTTCAAACTAGGAAAAAATTTATCAAACATACCTAGATCCATACTCTTGAATTTTTTTTTCCACTTATCTTACTTTTTTAATCAAAACTTTTCACTGTTCTTACCTTTATCAGAGCACAAAGCTTTCAGGTCTTACATCTTTTCTTCGGATCCAACTCTTCTTCTTGGAACAAAGCTTCACATGTCAAGTAGAATACTGTGCACTAGGGGAACAGATCTACATACCGATATTTCTCTTTTTATTTACTTCAGTTCCCAACAATCACAGTTTCGGTCCAATACTGCGCACTTCAGCAGTAGATCTACGCACATATCTTCTCTTTTTCTTTACTTCAGTTCCCAAAAATCACAGTTTTAGGTCTTGAAAACAGAACCATTTTTTGGAACAGGGGCAAACCTAGGGTTCAATGCTACAACAACGCGCCAACAAAACACTAACTACCGACCCTTTCGGCAACACCTGAGAAGCAGATGAAGTCTCACCCGAGGTAGAGGTAGGGATGGTTGCAGGACTTTGATGTCTGCAAGCTTAGATGGGACACATATATGTGATTGTAACACTTTAACAGAGCACCTATCAGTTACAGTTCATTAACATTCACCTTTAGCTTACAACGCAGATAAACCCTAATAATAGAACGACACAGTATTCCCACAGACCCAATATAATCAAGCACTAAGCACATCAACATAGGTAAGATCTAGCATTCATTCACATCATTCACCACTAAGCTATCATATCAGATTCATCTAACATACATCAACACACTAAGCCTTTAATCACATAAACAAGAGAACAACCATAAAGCACAAAGCAACCACAACACAAGATATATGTGGTTCACCCCCTCCCTGGGGCTACATCCACCAACTCTTCTTCTCTTTTATTATCTTGGTCAATCAACTACATGCACAGAGCCACAAGATCCTACTCCTCATAGGACAAGAGATCTGCACACACCTCGCCAGATCCTCCTTCCCCAAGCTAGGTCACAACACAAATCCTTCCACAATCTCTTACGATCACTTGCACTTAGCTCTACAAGTCTTACACAGTATGCACAAAGCAATTACAATTACCACTTGTACTTAGCACCTACATCACATAGATGTCTCCTTTTCCCCTAACACTTAGCAAGGTATCAATCTTGCTTCCTACATCACCTAGACATTTATTTATACGTTACAAACTCAGGCCTACACATGGGTAAACCCATGGGCCGACATTCCCATACCCGTTACATAAGGCCAAAACCCAAAAATTCCTAAAAAGGGGCCGATATCCTCTGATATCCACTTCGACTTGCGCTCTGCCTTCAACAGCCTGTCGAAGTCCCAAAACTAGGTCAAACATGACCAGGGATCCTCAAAACTTGGTCAAGGTCCAACATAGTGCGATAAATAGATGATATAAGAAAAGGTTAATGGTATGAATGACACATCATGGTGTTTCTGTAGGGATTTCCCATTACATTAATATTTCCATGGCCCTTGAATTGTTTCCATGTTCAGTGAATTGTTTGAATGTTTAGCGGCTGGAATTGTGTCCACAGATGTTGTACCATTTTGGGAGATGAAATATTCATGTAATAATTCATTAAAATAATAATAAAAAATTATGTAGGTTTCATTATATATATACAAATTAGTGTGGAGTGGAGAGATGTTTATGTAAATTAACAAATTAAAATAATAATAAACATAATAAAAAATTAACAATACAAAATAATAATAAAAAATTATGTAGGTTCCATAATGGATTTCATCCTTTATACTGAATGTTTTTGTAGGCTGGAGGTTTCTTTAGGTGAGTAGCTATGTTGATGTTGGTGTTGGTTTTTCCTTTCCTTGAAGTGTTTGTTGTAGGTGCACCCTCCATTGATGTGTTGGTTGTATCAATTCCTCCTTGTTTAATTGAATGTGTACCCACTTTCTCTAATATATAGATAAATTATTCAATAAGGAAATGCTGGTAGATACATTTGAATATTGGGAGGAAGTGTCCTTTTTGTCCCACTAAGCAACTAATTTGTTTTCTATTTAGGTACAAAAAATGCATATCGTGGCATATCATGTTCTAATGGAGGATGAAAATATGGAATTTTATGTTGATTTGGATGGGAAATTTGAAATACCTATTTTAAGTGCAATGGTTCATATACACAAGTTATATTTTGTGACGTTTGTTCCCTTTGAAGAATTATTTGTTCACGGAAAACTATATGTGGTACCAAATATAAAAGGGTGATGAAAATCAGTGTTGGTCATGAAATACTTTGTACTTGGCTTGGGAGCCTTAGAGTTCTTCTTTGACCTCATTATGCATAGTGCCAAGGTCCTAAATAAATGTGGTGTCCTGGTGTTGTTTTGTATCTTGATGTGGAGTTTGAGATGAGGAAAGAGTGACTAGAATATCACAATGAGTTATCAGTTGATACCCATAACAAATTTAAAAGG